>JAOXYD010000005.1:22291475-22307630 GCA_028565735.1 Pinacopodium congolense
ATTGTGTTTAAGTCTTGTTTTGATTTTTAGGGGCTTGTTTAAGTTATCTTTGAGCTTGAACACTCAAATACTTCAAGTTAGCATCTTTTTTCACTAGTTTAAGTACGATTTCAATTTCAACTTGCTTAATCTATTTCTTAATGTGTATTTTATTATTTTCTATTTTTTTAAAATTCTTCAGAGTCAGAATAATCATAGTTTAAATTTTTTGGTTAATTTTTTTCTCTATTTGTGTGCATTAGTTCACTGATATATCAAAACTATCTAATTTTTTATATTCTTCATTTGATCACGAATTACATCATTTAAATCAGTGTTTTGGTGCATAAATTTATTGTGTTTAGTTCACAAGGTGTTAAGAGTGCTTTGAAAATTTTAGTTTGATTTTTAAGCATTTATATTTATGTTTTGAGCTGAATATTCATAAAATTCTTAAACTGTCCAGATTTTATATTTAGCTCATTTTAATGATATTGCACATATATATATATATATACATGTTTTTAGCTCATAATTTCTATCATACTAAGAGTTTTTATACTTTCTATATTGTCATCATTCATTCATATCATTTATTGAAAGTTAAAGACCTTAGTTTAATTGTGTATTGAGTGAAACACCCTTTAAAGTGTATTTGGTTACTTGAATTTGGGGTATCAAATCATTTGGTTAATTATGAGTTTTAGAGGCTTCTCTTTGCCTTGAAAAGAGTTGTTAAAGGTTAATCTTCACCTTCAACAAGAAGATTAAGTCTTGTATAAGGTTACTTTTCACCCTTGAAAAGTAACATTGTAAAGGTTACTCTTCATTTTATAAGAAGATTATACTTGTTTTATTTGATTAGTGAAAATCATCTAACAAGTAGTTGGAAAGACAATGCAGCCTATCTTTAGGGTAAGTGAACTTCTATAATTTCCTTGTGTCTCTGTTTTCCCTTAACTCCTTTACTTATTATTGGTTATGTGGCTTGAATCTTAATTTATTATACTAATTTTAGCGTTTACATTTTCATATCATCTTAGGTTGAACTTTGGTTTAGTGATTGCATTTAGATTCCAACTAGCTTAAGTTGTTATTTTTATTAGTAAAGAAAATTTTAAACACTCAATTCATCCCCTCCTCTCTTGGGTACCATAAGGCTTACACAGGAGATTAGGTTATTGGAGTTAGGTAGCATGAGGTTGTATGTTTACAACCCTACTAGGGATGGGAACCTCTATTGGGTTTCTGTCTTAAGTAGAGAGCACCAGTATCACCCCATCGATTTCTAATTAATCCAGTCCTTCTAAGGACCCAGATTAACTAAAAGTAAGTAAGTCTTGAGCTTAAGAGGGACCATTTTCTAATACTTATATATCAGAAGGTAGAGCCGTATCCCTTCCTATGAAAGGAGTTTCCAAAGTGGGTAGCTCCTTAGTGCTTGCTAAAGGAGAATTAATTGAGAGATTACCCTCTACTGTAGTACCTGCTAGGATCAATCTTCTTGTAGGTCTCTATATGGTTTTAATATTGGGTTTCTAAAGGTAAAAGACCTTAAAATAACCTTTAAGAAGATCAATTATATAGTTTAGGTGAGGAATATGAACACCCTTAGGAAGGAGCCTCATATAGTCCAATAGAGTACAAATCCTTTTAAAGCAGACCCTCTTCATAGAAGTAGCACATTCATCCAAACAAATGGGGGTGCCTAAGATACTTGCTAGATGGTTGAGACCTTAAGTGGTCTAATATTCCAATGGAATACTATGGAATTTCACACAAAAAGGAATCTGTTTACACCTAAAGTTACCTAAAAAGATCCTTAGTTTCTAGAATTAAAGAAACAGAGACGTATTGGATATATGCCAAAGGTCAGATTCAAGAACTTTGAAAGCTTGAGAGTATGACCCAAATTTGAAAAGAAAGAGATCATCGTTAAAAAGTAGCACTTCCACAATGTTAAAAGTTTTTTAGGCCTTCATTACCTTATTGTTGACCACTGGAAAGGACATTTTCCATCTAAGAAAAAAAAATCATCCACATCAAATTGCCATTTGACCAAGCCTTCCTCAAGGATGGGTAATAAGGAGCCACAACCTACTTACCATAAAAATCAACAGGAGGGAAGAAAGACAAGGTACTCTATATGCCTTCATCAAAAAGCACTTCACTCCAAATTTTTTTAGTCAGGGGATAAGGAGACTCTGAGCCCTAGGGAGCATGTAAGACTGAGTTGATAAGAGGAGAGATGGTCTCAATGTTGGTTAGACCAACCAAAGGGGGGAATTCGATAGCCTAAGTAAAGTCAGGCATTAGGTGGAAAGGAAAGCACACAATGAAGAGAAGAGTAGAAAATTGAAAAAAAAAAGAGTAGGAAACAAGGAGGAAGAACAAAAAACCAAAGCCAAAAAAACCAAAAAAGAAGAAAAAAGGTCAAAAACCAAACAAGGACACCAAAAGGTAGAAGGAGAAGAAATAAAGGATAATGGTAAAAAAATAGAAAATAAACAAATGAAGAGGAAAGAAGAAAGGAAAAATAAGCGGGAATCTGCAATGGTTAAAAAAAAAAGAAAACAAAGAAAAGATAGAAATAAAGAGGATTAAGTAAGACACCAAGAAAAAAGGTTAAGAAGTGTCGAGCATTTCTATAATAACTAAAAGCAGCAAGGAATCACACCTAGGGACCAACTGAGCCAAAGAAAACAAATGCATGCTCAATCCCTTTAAAGAAGCTTTATTTCAATGATATGAGCTATCCTTTGAAAGCGAAAAGACTTCTTAAGTTGTAAATTTCCAAAAGACAAAAACAAAAAGGAAACTAGATTATATGTGCTCCATCAGCCATTAGAGCCAATGCTTTTGAAGAGCCTTCTTATATTGAGTTCAAGACAAAGCAAACTCAAATATAAAGCCTTAGATTAGCTAACACTCCTTTCTTATAATTTAAATAGGACTAAATCATGTCAAACTCTAGTCAAGGAATCAATGGTATTTGCATTTTCTTTGTAATACCACTTAAAGAGGTGTCCCCATTTTCAAGTTTGATGTTGGGACTGCATTTTTATGCTTTAATAACAATAATAGCCAATAGCATTTCAAGAACAAAGAATAGGAGAGATCCATAAGCCGTGCAAGTATAACTTCTTCATATTTGGTAACAATGATGGTTCAAACCTAAGGGTACTAATACTATTTTTAATTATTCGTTGGACTTAGAAGTGATGCAGAGAGAGGACACAAACTATGGATATATAAAGAGTTATAAGCTATGTTATGAAAACTTTGAGAAGAAACTATAAATACATATCACTCTTTAAATACCACTCCTAATGTAAAAAAGCTAGAGTTGATCAACATAGCATTTTCAGGTGATCTCATGGTTTTTTCAAAGGCAGATGTAGGCTCTTTAGCTTCATTAATATCTACCTTAAACTCCTTTATTTATTTATATGGACTATTTATAAATAAGACTAAAGGTCATATGTTCTTATCTGCTAATGGTCCCCACTTGTCTGGTTTGTTGAGTTTAATAATTGGTTTATAGCTAAGAAACCTACATTTTATGTATTTGGGATTCTCCATCTCTACTAAAGGACCTTCTTGTATAGCATTCCAACCACTTTTGGGCAAAATCCATAAAAGGCTGTTAATTGATGTAGTAGAAATCTTACTTTTATAGGGAAGAATCACATGTTAGTGCAGTCTTATCTAGCCTCTACATCCACTGGCCCTTGCACTTGCTATTCCTAAGACAATGGTTAAAACCAATGATAAGTCTTTTAGAAGTTTCTTATAGACAGGTAACTCAACGAAGAAAGTTGTGTAAAGGTAAAATGCGATGATTTGTGTAGACCTTATAAGGAAGGTAGACTGCGAATTATTCCTTTAAAAAATTCCAATAAGGCTTTAATGTATAAAAGACTATAGAGATTGGTGGTGGATATGAAGGTACTCTGGTGCCAAAGGATGCATGTTTATAGCCTTAAAGGGGAGTGTATGTGGTGTACTAGTGCCACTTCTAACAATCTATCTTGGACTATGAAAGGAATGTTAAAAATAAGGATCATAATCTTGTTAAAATTAAAGATCAACATAGGAAATTGAGCAATAACCTATTTTTGACACTCCAACTAATCCACACTTTTTTTTGACACTCTAGCTAATCCACTTATAGCCCTATAGAGTCATGTATTAAGCTACATCCCTTACTAAGTATAATTCCTTTTAATTCCTTTGTTAGGTAAGCTTTGACTAACCATAGAGTCCAGTTCAAATCCTTGCCTCACTTGGAGATAGTGAATAACATGCTTGGCATGCACTTTCACCATAACAAAACTGATGTAACAATTTGATGTAGATCTAGCCCAAGGAATTTCACATGCTCCTCTTATAGGAACCTTCTTAAGCTCTTTCTATAAAAGGTGCCCTAGCATAAATTGGTTTAGTGTAAAAACTCCTATCCTCGAGCTTTTTGTTTAGCTGCAACTATTCTAGTTGCAACAGGATAACACCACAAGGAGCTTAGAGCATAATTATGGACAAATGCTACAACTGTAGGCCGAAATTTTGGTATAAGAGAAATCCACAAATATTTGGCAATAAGAGTAGGCTGAAGGAAGTTGTGATACTTAAGCTAGTTCAGAAGAAAATATTGGACCTCATGTCTCACTCTGTTCACCTTAAATGCAACCCTCTTACTTGAAAAAGGAGAAACTTACTAGTAGAAAATCAATAATAGCTAGCTACTTAATGCATTTATGACAATTGTAAATCAACTAGTTTATATGCTCTTGTTTCATAGTTTTATATCTGGTTTTTAATGGCCCTAAGTCCTAATTATCTCCTAGACGTTAGTTCTCCTGATTAGAGTTGTGATTTGGTGTTTATATACTTGTATCCTCTTCTATTCTTTAATAATATTATTTACCTTTTCAAAATTTTTTTTACAAAATTGCAAATTCACAACTAAAAATAACAATTCAATTTTTTTTTACAAGATCTTTGTAAAAAAATATCATTTAAACTTAAAAATATACGGTACATTTAAAATGTTCATTGAAACAAAATAAAAAATTAAAAAAACAAGGAGTTTTTAATTTAACAATATTAGTATAAATTCCTCCCATTTCATCTTAGAATGAAAAAACATGCAAATGGATCCAGCGAGATCAACTTTAAGCTAAAATTACCCTATCTTTGGAATTCTACTGAGTGTTGAAATGTTAGATATCTTATCAAAAACAAAAACAAAAAACAGGTTCTCTTTCATAAAATAATGAATATACATACTATATGAACGTTCTTTGTACTCCTTATTTAAATAAATAAATACCATGCTTTATTCATAATAAAAATCTGATTACTTAATGGCATGAATCAATATTTGCTAATAAGAAAGGAAATAATTATTTCATGAAGGGCAATCATATGAGGCAACTTTCCTTCAATATGGTGAAAGGCTATTAATGATAATGTGAAAATTTAAGTTCCCATAGATAATGCAGTTTGTTAAAGATAATACAAGTTGTTATCTAATAGTTGAGATTTTCATATTTAGTTATTGAGAATTAAGTTACTATTCTGTTTAGATTTAGTTGTAGATTTTATGGTATTTTAATTATCGTCATATATTTAATGGATAGTAATATGAATAAACATGCATCCATTTTAGCTCTATTTTTATATGTGTATAACCTGTTTGGTAAAATTCCTTTGCATCATTTTGATGATGCTTTGACTAATAAACTTATCGTAGTTGTGATGTTATATTTGATGAGAAAGGTTTATGGCATTAGACTAATTTGCAGAGCTATGAAAATACTTGTCAATAATAAATTCCTTTATTTTGAATTGATGAAACTAATGATAGTGACTATGGTTCTTCTGTATCACCTTTAACTCCACTTGGTTCATCTTCTCCAACAACTTCACAAAATTTTGACAGCCCTAAACTTTCAAGTTTAGTTTATAGTTCAAACTCCTTGTCAACTCCACTAAAGAATGGCATTCCTTAAATGAGATTTATGAAAAAATGAGAGATGTTAATTTGTTAACCAAGTTTTTTTAAAGATGTTGTGTGAATCAAGGAGCAGTGTGTAACAATGGATGCTAAAAATCAAAGCCTTACAAAAGCATGACTTCTGTGAGCTTGTTGACTTACCAAATGGCAAGGAAAAAATTTGTCTCAGTGGATTTAGTGGTTCAATATAAAAATATAAGGCATGATTAGTGGTGGGATGATGCTCTCTATAGATAGTGAGAAGGTATCATTTTTGTGCAACTTTTGCACATGTAACTAGATTTGATATGGTTAGAATAGTTTTGTTTATTGCTACACATCATAAGTAGTATGTCTATCAATTTGATGTCAAATCCACATTTTTAAATGGTATTTTGGATGAGGAATTTTTTTTTTTTTCATAACTAACAAGTTATGAAATAAAATGTAAGAAAAGGAAGTCTATTGGCATAAAAAAGGCCTTTTACAACCTTAAGCAAGCAACAAGGAATTCAAGAATAGTTGGATATTTCAACAAGATTAGATTCCGAAAAATTCAATTGAGTCAAATTTATATGTCAAAATTAACAGAGTTGAGTAGGTACTTATTATGTGTTTACATATAGACTATTCGAGTTATGTTACTAATATTGTTTCCTTGATAAAATATTTTAAAATTTTGATGATCATGGAGTTTGAGAAGACTGATTTAGGATAAATGAGCTACTTTTCGGGGTTGGAAGTAACTCAAAATGGTGCTAGAATTTTTCTTTTTCAAGAAAACTATGTCCAAAATCTACTTGTGAAGTTTCAGATCCAAGATTGTAATGTTGAGAAATCTCCACTCAACATCGATCAAAAGTTCAGCTTAGAAGATAGGAATGAAAGAGCTGATGGACATATTTATTGAAGTTTGATTAGAAGTTTACTGTATTTAATAAATAGCAGGCTTCACATCATTTAAGCAGCAAGTTTAATTTTGCAGTTCTTGCAAAATTTCACTAAAATCCACTATGGCACCACTAGAAGGATATTTAGATATTTGAAGGGACCTAGCACTTATAGGATTTGGAACATTAATGCTAACAATCTTTAGTTGTGTGGTTTTTCCGATAGTGATTAGGTAGCTTCACTTGATGATTAAAAGAGCACATCTAGCTACATTTTTTTTCATCTTAGTTCAGGTGTTAATTATTAGAGTTTAAAGAAGTAGATCTTTATCACTTTATCCTCGTTAGAAACCGAGTATATGGCTCTTACTTCAGCAGTTTATCAAGCAATTTAATTGCAATGAATACTCAATAATATGAAGCAAAAAAAAAAAAGGAACAACTACCCTTTGTGAAATCAGTTAACCGTTGTGATGATAAAGAATCCGGTGTATCACAATTGTTCAGGTCACATTAAGACTCGACATTACTTTATATGAGGGTTAGCTGCTGGAGGAAGTATAAAATAACATATTACAACACTAACAAGCAGATAGCAGATATATTACTAAAGCATTTGGTTTAATTAAGTTTGCATAGTTGGAAAATATGTTACATGTTGTAAATTTCTGCATTAAGAGGAAGTGTTAAAAGATAATGCAGAATTTTCAAGTTGTTAGAGATAATACAAGTTATTAGAGATAATTTTTAAGATTAGTAGTTGATTTTTTCATTTTAGTCGTTGAGATTTAAATTGTTATTTTGTTCAATTTATCTGCAGATTTTATAGGATTTTAATTACCATCGTATGTGTTTTTAATAGATAGTAATATAAATAAAAGTACATCCCTTTCAACTCTATTTTTTGTGTGTTTATAATTTCTTTGATAAAATTTCTCTTCATTTTCGTTTTGGTTATCTTAGAGAGAAGCTTGTGGTAGTTAATAAATTCCTTGTCTTCTCAACGCCAGGAAGATTTTTGTTCATAGCTTTGACATCCATATATGTTGGCACTTTCCGAGAACTTGATGGATGTGCCGATTTTCCTTCTTGAAAAACGATTTAACCAATAACCCTTGCTCTGTGCTCCTAACGTAAAGCTCTTGCCTTTCTCTCTTTTGACCCAAATGCACAAACGATTGGTTTGGCAGAGCCGTCGGCCGGACGAAATAAAAAAGTAGCAAGCAACAAGATTCATCGCTGTCTTTGAGGGCATATGTCGTTAAAAAAAAAAAAAAAGACTATTTGTATTGCCAATTAATGACTTGTCCGTTTCTCTAATCAGCTATCAATATTTAAAGGAGGATTGTATTCTCCAGTCATTACCTGTGGACCTCTATCTCAACTTTGTTGCAATACAAATATCAAATGTACACAGAAGAAAACTTGCGTTAATTTTTTATGGGATCTGAATCAATATATTTTTAACATTTGCTTTTACAATTATAATGTGTTCTTATCACATTAATTCTAAGAAGTTTTTGAGTCTTTTATGCTGATTACAGCTAGAGTATTACTTTTCGTACCGTATTGACCAGTACCGGTTGGCATATGTCGTTTTAGTCAAAAAACAGTATGAAAAGTAAAAAATTAGTATCAGATTCAAATATCAGTCGGTATTAAAAAAATAAATTTTTTTAATTTTTTTAATTTTAGTCTTTTTAAATTTAAAGTTAAGTTAAAAATTATATAATAGACTATTTTATAAATTTTATAAAATTTATAAATTAGTTTATAATTTTAAATAATTATCCGAAATAATATCAATATTAAATGGTACCGATACAATACCGTTTTCGAAATCAATTCGATACCGGTACCGATACGGTATTTAGTAGACTGATTACAACTAAAGTCAAAACTTGTTCTTCCGGTGAAAGCTTTGATTTTGAGAACAATTTTCTTGGGATAACTGGCATAAGATATTCAAAATTAACATAACATAATAACGTTATTTGTTTTTCAGTTAATTTAAAGCATTATAATGTTCCTCTTCATAAATAAAAGAATATTTATTTTGGTAATTTCACGTAACTCAAGTAAGATATGGAAGTGTTCAGACATTTCTTCATATTTATATCATGTTTTTCGACTTTTACTAATGATTACCAAGCTTGAAAGTGATAAAATCTAAAAAATACATTTCTCAGCTAAAAAAAATAACGTAAGAAAATTTTTTTATTATATAAAAATTTTTATGACTTAATTTAGGAAGAAGAGTAATTTTTATATAATGATGTTCATGGTCTAAAGACGAATGTTTTAATCCCCAATATTTATACGAAAATTTGAAAAAGATCATAATTTTTTACAACATTCAAAAAAATATTCTAACATTTCTTAAACTCTTATAAAAGATCATAAGATTAAGAAAAAAACTTTGAAATTGACAAAAATTCAATTTTTGTCTGTGTTCAATTTGCATTACTAATACGGTAATTTTTCATTAGAAATTATGCAACATAAACTTTCTCAAGTTAAATTTAATTATGATTTTGGGAATCCACGTAGGCTACTAATGTAACATAATGTTTATAGTCTAACGCTCCATAAATGTTACATTTTATTTTTTTTAATTTCATCTAACACTAATGGTTAAAACATACATTCATCCTGATGTTCATCTGTCAACCAAAAAATTCAGGTCATTAAATTCTACTTTGCTGTTGGCTTTGTCATTTCTTTATCCAATATTGACTTACCGTATATTTAATGTTTTTTAAATGAAAATTGACATTGTTATTACGTTATATAAATATTAAATTTATTGATAGATGAGTTTGAGGAAGATAAAAGATAAATAATATTCGCATTTGAAATTCTAATTAGAAAAAACAAAGATTAAAATAAATTAACTAAAGTACTTATAATAATGTAAAAATTATAGTATGAAAATTAATTTCATATTTATATTACATTCATATATTTATTATTGAGTAAGGCTGCAGTTACTACATGTTGTTCATATCTACCAGCGATTATCAATGTCAATTAACTAGCTTTTATTCCTTACTTTATAATCTTATGCAATATCATTATATAATAGAATATAACTAATGCATGCTCGTTCATCTGGAGCAAGCTTTATTTCAATTACATGACGCATCCCCTGAAGAAGGATGTACATTAATTATCTAAAGAAAAAACAGGGAAATTGCTCCACCAGGCCCCGGAGACGATGCCTTTGGTAAGCCTTCTAACGTCGATACAAGCAAAAGCAAACTCAAATATCAAGCCTTTGACCAGGTGACACTCATTACTCCTAAATCACGCACGCCTAGATCATTCCAAACTCTAGTCGACGCATCGATGGTATTTGCTTCGCAATGGTCTTTGAAGGCGCACTCATCCACCACCATGGCCCTGGCAACTTTTTTGCCATGGTAAATTTTGATAGTTTTACCACACATTTCCTTTTTATCGAGCAAATCAGTGGACAGAGCCACCACGCTTGCGCTTGAAGGGTAAAACCGCTCAGTACATTCTGCTTTCCCACTGCCTCCGTGTTCGCTGAAGTCGTTCCAAGTTAAACGTGCTTTCTGATCACCCGTAGACAGCATAGCCTCTGAATTCACAATGCTACTGTTGAAGTTTCGATAACCATCCGAATAGGTGTCCTCATTATCAGGTTTGATGCTGGGACCGGACTTCCGTGCTTCAACTGAAATAACAGCTAGCAGTAATATAAGAACAAAGAATAAGAGAGAGCCAAAGGCTGCGCAAGAATAACTTTGCCTCATTGTCTGTAACAACGGTGGTTCAGAACTAAGGGCACTATTACTACTCTCAATTACTCGTTGGACTTGGAGGTGATGAAGAGACAGGATACAAACTGTGGGTATTTATAGACTTGGAAGCCACTTTGCGACAACTCTTGAGCTGAAACCACAAAATATGAACCATACCATCCTTGTTTTTGGAAGTATCCTACTGAATTGCCAAACTCGCAATCTTTGGTATCTCCATCAAATAATACAAATATTGCATAGCTGATTTCATCTTTCACAATATCAAGAAAAGATCATTCAACAATTCCTATCACTGTGTATCCCATGGAAGAGAAGTACAATATTCATAGCCGGCAATGGATGACCTGTTCGTTTATTTAATCAACAAAAGCGATTCTGACTAACATCATATGTGGAAAAATATATAAGGTTCCTGTATCACAACTTATGAAGATGAGGTTTATGCTAATACAGAGTCACTTCAGGAATCACAGTTAGTTTGGTATCCAAATTTATCTGATTCGTACATTTTGTGCTATAATTTTTACTCCTTACTTTCACCCGAACGACTGGCCTAATTCATTGCTGAATATAGATTTTGAGGATGATCTTGGTCTTTTTTCCATGAGCGTAAAATTGTACATGTAATCCGATCCTTTTGAAGAGTGCTCTCGTTTCGTTTCTATATTTGGTTATATACGGAAAGCTTTCAAGACGGTCTGCGCTTTGGATTAGCATTTCGAGATCCTAATTCTTTTCGACCGGCCAACTTTAACACCCTTAGTAGCTGAGCTGACAGAGCAAGTCTTTTGTTTTCTCTTTCTAGTATTTTATTTTTGGTTAAAAGCTGGACTTGTTGGCCATAGTTGACTGAATATTGGACACTTCGCCTTGCAATACTTTAAAATTAAAATAAGAAATACTGTGTTATTAAAGCCTCCTTTAAATTTTTTATTTTAATATAAGAAGACGCACTAATTAGCATGAACTGCCCAAGATTTCCTATGAAATTGTGTCAACCAAGATAATGTAGAAATATATTTGTTTTACTATTCATTTTTTACTTTGCAGTATGCCGAAAGCTCAGATCCGGCTTTGTCCTTCGCTCCTTGAACAAATACCTACATAGATTGTGCTAGATTTTTGCTCCTTTCTAACAACTTGAAACTTTTAATGGCTCAATATAAATCGAACCTTCGAGACTTATGCTTCATATTGGTAGGAGATCTGGCACTTTTTTTGTTAGACCCCTCATCACAAATTCAATAAATACCAGGCACATATGAATAAGGTACCATTTTCTCGACAGACTTCAATCCACTTAATTAGTTCTTCTATTGAGCTTTTGTAATTATTTTTATTTTTGATCAAATATTAATTCTCTTAACCCAATTTAAAAAACTATCAATAATGATTATCTAATCTTAAGGAAAATTCTAATATTCTCCCCCTTTGATAAATATTAATTATCATATTAAAAAATGGTTACAAATAATAAAGGCTAAAAGAAGAAAATTGTACTATTCAACCATTTGATTTAAAGTTAATCAAAGTCTATTATTTGATTCCATAAGGCTTTCAATACTAAAAATAGTAAAAAACTATATCATGTACAAATATAATTATGCATATTTAATAACATTAGTAACATAAATGAGAAAATAGAATGTGGTAAATAATATTGTACTTGAATAATATATAATATACCTCTTTTGATTTATCAATCTCAATTTCTTTGACTTTTATGTTAAATCACATTAGAAAAACACTTTTGCCAATTGTATGTCAAACCATAAAAGAGAAAGTTATTTTCTATCAGTGTATGCTAAATTGTATTAAAGAAAACCTTTATGGGAAGAAAATATTTTGTCCTTTTCAACATTGGATTAAAACATCATATCATTCCTTATAAACCAAGCCTTATATCCCACTATGTGTTGTCCCTAACCATATATATATATATATATATATCAAGATATTTAGTATGTTAAGAGGCATAGCACCACGGTCAAACTGCATATATAAATATATATGTAGAAGGGATGACCCCTGTATACAAAAGGAGATATTTTGGTCAATGTAATGGTGAAATGATCATATTAAGGAAGGAGATGTAGTCCAGGGAGAAAATTGGACTATAACTAAGTAAGCATTTATATACAATAGTAAGAACATCATATCATAACTTAAAACCTCAAGGCAATGAGTTATTAGCCTTTTATTGTATATAAATTACTCTAACTTTATGCCTCTTTCTAATATGAAACAATTTACTTGTAACTTCACAACAATCGCCTTCTGACATGTGAATCCATCTAAATAACTCCCCCTCAATTCATAGTTCAAACGAAGTTAGTGGGTTCTACGATGGACAGGCAACACCAACACAAATTTCAAACTTCACTCCAATCTAAACAACTTGGGCTCTAATATCAGTTGTTGATATGTGGATTCTTCCTAAGGGTTTTGGGGAGAACCTGAATCAAACCCAATTAAGCATCCATATATAATCGAAGAACACCATATCTCAAATTAAAACATTAAGACAATGGATTATGAGCCTTCTATTATATATACCTTACTCCAACTTTATGTCTCTTTCCGATGTGACACAATTCACTTATGACTTTACCTCTTGTTTTATATAGAGTTGGTCATGGATGGGTATTATTTGGTAGCCATCTATTTGCTCTTATATATATATATATATATATGTATGTATACTTAAATGACCTATTATATGATTAAGATTAGTATAAATCATAAGACTTTTACTTGTATTATGATAATTAATAATAATATATATGATAAAGTAACCAGTTGATAATGATCATCACATATGTACATAAAAAAATGCAATCATAATATAAGAAAGATATACAATATGTCTATGACAAGAAAGATATAAAATTTGTCCATCTCAAACACATATAATGATCCTTAAGTAACAGTTTTAAAGGGCTTTCGTACACTCATGCTTATGACATGTCTCAAAAAATTAGAAGGGCGAAGTCTTTTAATTAGAAAATTAAACAATATATACTCAGTCAAAATATGTTCCATCACAGTTTCACCTTTTTGCACAAGTTTTTTTTTACCACATACTTGATCTTTAAACACTTAGACCCAGTGACATTATTATTATTATTATTATTATTATTATTATTATTATTATTATTGAACAATACATTAAAAAGATTATTGCAGTATAGTCAAATAAGTCTAGTGATTGATTCCATCATAAACAATTTTTAAACTAGATTTCTTAACCACACTTCTTATAAAACAATACTATAGCATACAACAATTGAGCATATGGAGTTAAAAAGATAACAACTATCTATCAAACACTTTTCTCAATAACCTACGTCATCCCCTAATATGAAGATATAAACTAATGTGAACTTTCTATCATGTGAAGGCATTATAAAATTTGAATATGTATATCTGACTAAATCTAAATTCTCAACTTTCTTGTATGTTAACATATAATCCTTAGTATACTAAAGATGTCTCAAAACTCATTTAGTCATATTTTATTAGTGAATACCTAAGTTGGAGAAATATTTACACAATAGTTCAAAAGTAAATGTAATGTTTGATCTAGTACACGCCTGAGTATACATCATGGTCTCAACTATACTAGAATTTGAAACATTCTTTATGACCTCTTTTTCAACTTCATTCCGCGGATACTCTACTAGAGATAACATTTATCTTTATAAGAGATTAGTATAATACAAGATTTATAATTATGGATATTAAACCTTTGCAACACTCACTTTATATATGCCTTTTATGAGAGATCCAAGATCTGTTATGACGAATCTTTATACATAGGATAAAAGATGCTTCACCAAGATTCTTTACATCAAAATGTTTAGATAACTATTACTTAACCTCATGCAATATGTCCAAATCATTTTATGCAAGCATCATATCAAGAAAAGATCATTCAACGATTCCTACCACTGTGTATCTCATGGAAGAGAAGTGCAATATTCATATATAGTAACTGATTACCTATTCGTTTATTCTATCAACCAAATCAATTCTAATTGACACCATATGTGGATCTTTATATGAGATTTCTATATCACAATTTATGAAGATGAGGTTTATGCTAACGAAGGTCACTTCAAGAAACATAGTGAGTTTGGTATCCAAATTTATCTACTTCATGCATTTGATGTGATAATTTTTACTCCTTACTTTCACCTGAACGACTAGCCTAATTCATTGCTGACTATAGATTTTAAAGACTATTTTGGTCTTTTTTCCATGATCATAAAATTGTACATATAATCTGATGCTCTTGAAGAGTGCTTTCATTTCATTTATATTTATATTTATATATGGAAAGCTTTCAAGATGGAATATACTTTGGATTGGAATTTCAAGAACCTAATTCTTTGCGGCTAGCCATCTTTAACTCCCTTAGTAGCTGAGCTGACCAAACAAGTCTTTTGTTTTCTCTTTCTAATGGTTTTTTTGTTGAAAGCTTGACTTGTTGACCATAGTTAAGCTTAAATTTGGAGCTTTTGCCTTTCAACATTTTAAAATTAAAATAAGAAATCTTGTATTACTAAACTCTCCTTTAAGTTTTTCTTATGGGAGAAAATGCACTAATCAACATGAACTACCCAAGATTTACTATAAAATTGTGTCAATAAAGACAATGTAGATATATAATAAGAATCCACACCATTACCAAGGATATGAATGATGTTCCCTTACAAAGTGTCCTTAAGCTTTAGGTTTTTACTCTAAGTCAAAGTCTACTTAGATATTCCTTACTAGTCCATTTAACTCATGATATTCTACTTATCATTAAAGAGCTTCCATATCCTTTTACAAGGAAGCTTGATTTAAATGCTTGATAGTTAGAACCCTTAATCCCTCTTTTGGTTTTGGTTGGTAAGTTTATTACTAGGAAATTTTGTGTTCTTATTTTTATCCAAATTTCTAGACTATTAAAAATTCCTCATATAATCTTCTATCACCTCAATGGTTATTGATAAGAGCATAAGATGAAATAACCAACAAAATAAAAGAAAAAAAACTTAATTGACAAATTATATCATATTTAAATGTAAAGAAACTTGGTAGCCTAGGAGTTGATTATGGTTTTAACTATGAGTAGCAAAGGATAGTAGTTTTAATGGTGAGGATTGTTGTTGTTGGTTGAGTGATTAAAAATGGATGTTCTTTAAACCAATTTTACTTTGAAAACCAAAATAAGATTAAATAAAAACCTACGTGACGAAAGGCAAGTGTACCTATCGAACAAGTAATAAAGCGGAGTAATTGTAAGACTCCGAGTGTCGAACCCACGGGGAAAAGATTTTTGGATTAATTAAGTTAATTACTAGGTTAATTAGATTACAATTATCTAGGAAATTCTAAATTAATTAATTAATTAAAAGATGAAAAGATTAAATTACAGACTTAAATTATTTATGCTTCAAACCCTTGCAATTTAAGTTATAAAATGATTTATAAAAATTCTAAAAATATTAAC
>JAOXYD010000005.1:22321910-22332095 GCA_028565735.1 Pinacopodium congolense
GATAGGCACAACAAAAAGCTCAATTTTCAACAGCATGAATAATACTTGACAATAGAAGAATTGCTTACTTTGGAGCAATAGGTCAAACAAGTGTCCCATGACATAGTGCTAACCATTCTATGAATAACAGCCATATAGAAAATAAATAGTTGAGCACAACTCTTGGATTGATTTCAAAAGAAGAATGGCTAAACAGTATGAATATAACAGCCAGATATAAAAAGGACAGTATCATCCACAAAAAGAAAAGAAAACTTGCCTAGAATCAACAGCTAGCATCTTTCCAAGCTGATGTCTTGAATTACCGGGATTGGAAAGTTGGACATGTGTCAAAGGAAAAAACCTAAGGCAACCGAATTGTCATTTATGATAATTAGCAATCTTAATACAAAAAAGCAAGAAATCCAAAGACAAGAAGTAGAAAAGAGAGCACGAAACCTGTGCATCTCATTGCAAAATGTGAGAAAGGTCAGCTTCCCAGAATCAGAAATGACAACCAAGAGGTCTTTCCCCTGCATCTGAGGGTTTCGTGCATGGAATTTGCTGTTCCAAGGTATAACAGTAAGATCCTTAATTATGCCAAATACAGGCTAGTCGCAAATGGACTGTACGATCCCATCTTCCCCAATTATTACCAACTCTAGTGAAGTCTCCTACATAATTGCCACCATTGAATTCCTCTCAGACAAACAAAGAAAATCAAGGGAAAATTAAATAAAAAAAAGGTTTTGCATGTAATGAAAAGATTTAAACCATAACCTACTGTTTATTCACAAATCCAAGGTCAATGAGTCCATGAACATAATAAATTTCAATAAAATTTTAAGAAATACAACAAGAGATCAACTCCATAGCTAGCCGTAACGAAAGCTAGTAACCTTGTTGTTCAATGTACTGTAACAGTAACTAATGCGTAATAGCATCACCAAAACGGCAATCAATTCCAAAAATTGGGAGAAAAAGAGGGCGAGATGACCTTGCCGAAAACGATGTCGTTTGAGAAATGAGAGCGGAAGTGGCCACGAACGACCTGCAGGACAACGCTACCTCGAAGAACGGACTTGGCCAAGTAGTGAGTGCAGGTAGAGGGGCCGGCGGAGGAAGAGGCAGAAGCGGATGAGGATCGGGACTTGGCATTGGAGCATTCCTCCTCGGATACGGCCATGGATTCGCGGGGGCTTGCTTGAGGGTTTGTTCGTGTTTCCAGAAAAAGGAAGAAGTTTTCAGTTCGAAAGGTACTCTACTCAGACAGCAGAAGATCTGTTTTAGAAAAAAAGAGGTTTCATGTCTCTGCATACGAGTACATGTGGTGCACCCACAGCACCACAGGTGTTAGTTATTCCAGCCTCCAAGACACAGAGAGACAAGAAACCTATATTTTAGAAGTAAAGCAACATCCCATGAAAATTTTCTTGCTTCATAATCCTTTTTTTTTAAGGATTTTTTTCCTTTTAGTTAAGTTACCATGGTCAGAAAACGAAAGCTGAAAAGGAATGGGTTTTTGAATTATTACCTGCTCGACGGATGAAGAGAAGGTAATTAGTTTTGTTGTCGTTCAGTTATTTCTTTAAATCCATCATGGGAAGAAAGGACAGTGGTTTTGTCTCTCAAACTTAGGAATGCGAAAACTAGATCAGACCAGATGAGATTAATGTGATGGATGTTATATCTCTCTAAATTTATAAGCCCATACATTTTTTTTAATAAATAAAACCATAAAGATGTCATGTTGTTAACTTAAGAAAATTTGAAGAGACTAATTTGAGCTTAGAATAATGGATGTACATCTGCGTATTTCTTTTAAATAAGAATCTTGTATCTCATTAAAAGGGATTCAACTCACAGTCAAATTTTGATAAAAACAGAAATTTAACTGTCAAAAATGAATATTATTGATTTTTGTGATTGACGAATTCATGCAAAATACTGTTCAAGCGATTCCAGTGATAGTATTTCAATATTGAAATCAATTAAAAAATTGAAATCAGTTTCTAATTGTAAAAATTTGAGAAAAAAAAAGAGAATTGAAAAAATGTATTACTTCTCGTTTTTATTTTTTGTTTTTGTTTTTATGTATGTGTATTAGTTTCTGTAATAGTTGTATTGGTTTTTGTGTTATTTTTTGAGTTTCTGTGCTGTATTAGTATGTTATCTTTTTCAGTTTCTGTACTATTTTTATTGGTTTCTGTATTTTAAAAAATAAGAAACAAAAATAAAAAAAACTGTAGAGATACTAAACAAGCTCAAAGATTTGCATAAGGGTCTCCTTTTTACCTTGTATTTCTTTTTATTTATTTTTAAAATTAATTTTAATTAATAAAATAATGTTCTAGAAACAAGATGTCAAATTCTCAAATATCACAAACGAATAAAAAAACATACAACATACTTAGAAATAATAGTGGAAGATTTGAGGACCAAAATAAGAATTAGGCAATGAAGACTATCAGTAGTTGAATTGATAGCACAACCTAGTGAACAATCCTTGAATTTGATGAGCAAGGCTTAATATTTGTTTATCGATTTCTTCTTACTTCTCTTCTTGCTTTTTAAGGGAAATTTAAATTTGATATTTTTTTAATTCATGAGCTATAGTAAAGGCTCTTAATTCTTCAGTAAAATTATGGATAAACAAGGAGTCAGCATTAAAAGAGTCAACAAGGATGTTACCATCGGATTAATTGCTTACTGAAGGTTTTGGCTATTTTTCAATTGAAACGTTTCCACTATGAGGATTGTCAACTGGATTGATTATTAGAAGAACTGATTGGTTGCTCATCTATGATGATTTTGAAAAAGTATCCATTGCACCTTTGTGAGATTTAACTAATGGGGAGATTGTAAGAGCTAGAGATTTAGGTAATTTAGGTAGAGAGCTATTTGCTTCAAGTTTTCCTTGCTTATTAAGAGCGTCGATGGTCTCGGAACTGTGACTTTTTGGCCTTTTCTCTCTATCATCAATGTTGTTATCCTTCTTTTTCAACTCTTTAAACTCTCTAGTTTTGTAAACTTTTTTAGTATGAATCCAAGCTTCTTTTTTTTTTAAATCTTGATTAATGCTAGTTTCCAATGATATGAAATTTGAAGTTCCTTTATTGTTTAATTCCCTTCTATATCATACATAGCAACCTGATAATGTTTAGGTAGGTTTTGCTTCGGGTTTGGTTCTAGACACAATCTCACAAAACTAAGCCTTTGTTTCTTTGTAGTGATAGAATTCAAAAGCAAAGGTACTCCTATTGAACTGGCTAATATACTCAATCCTTCTATTGTCCAGTAGTTTATTGGTACTCCATGTATTCTAATCTATAATGGTAACTTCTTCGTCTCTTTGTTTAGTATCATTCCTTACTCCCATTTTCTTAGTAAAATTTGCCATCCCTTTATATTCCATTGACCTTGATCTAAGACTTCCTTGAGACAAAATGCATTAGTAAATTTTAAAAAGTAAATTTTATTATTATCAATCAACACCTTTTACAGATTATGTTTTCCCTATAAAGAGAAAGTCATGTTTTGAACAATAGGAAAAGCAAGTCTTTTTTCAATAAAATAAACTACTAAAAAAAATTTCATCAATAACACAAATCTAGTTACCTATTCATGAGAAGGTACTATGATAGGAATAGTTTCTTATAAAGTTGGCTTCATATATTTTAAAGGTAGGAGATCCTCTTCTATATTTAAATAGTCTCCAATAACTACTCTCAAAGTTTTCTTTTCATTTTCTTTAGAACTGTTTTTAGCATGAGTGTCCTTAATGTCTACTTATTTAGTAGCTTCCTTAAGAGACGACCACTCTTCAACATGCGACAAGCTTGTAATCCTAGTTGGGGAGGTTCAGAAGCTACTCTCATAGTTATTAGAATGAGAAGTTTACCTTAAGTAAGTTGACAAACAACTAAATTAATAGAGTTATTAGGCATGCAGAACTTTAGATTTGGAGGCTTTGGATCTAGAGGTAAAGGATACCCTACTTTACGAGGTAGCACACTCGACGCTATATATCTGGACTTTTCCCTAAATTTGATACTTAGATATGAAAAAGTAGATCTAGGTGGAGAGATGTTGAAGGCATAGCTAATAGAGTTGCAAGTGGCGTGATGTTGATCTTACAGTCCGATCTGGGCCGGTGACATTAGGCATTAATTCTGCAACATTGGTGAAGTGGCAAGAGGCACATTTGACAGTAATGATTTTGCGGATGGGCCAAAAAATAAGAAGGGGATAGTCGCTAGAAGGGAGGCTTTGGGGAAGGTTTGCAACGGCGAGAAGCCAAATGGCAGTGATGGTTATGTTGATGATGATGGGCAGTAGCGGCCCAAAAAACCACAACTCTATATCATAAATTTTCACGAAACTGAAGTAGGGGTGGGAAAAAGAGTTATGAACATGTAACCAAGACGAACCCTATCGACAACGACATCAATATTAGGCACAACGAGCCAACCTATATTTAGAGCCACCCTACTCAGTCTTAAACTATACTTTGAGATTTTTTTTTAATTTCTTATTTACCTAAAACTTGCAATTGGTGAGATTAGAAAATCATTCTCACATATTTCAAGTGTGTGAGTCTTATCTATTTCTAACAAATTATTAGATAGCCAAGTTCAGGATCCTTATACTATAAGGAATAAGTTTATGTATTGCTCTCCCAAATTAAATCTACAGATCTTGTAAATAAACTTTACATATTTGAAGTGAGTATGGGCAAGCAATTGGTCATTTAAAGGGATATGTGAGAATTTTTTGAGAAACACGTCACTAAGAAATGACAACTTTTCTAGTTCATGACAAATTGCCATTAGTCATCACATTTTTTATGTGTGTAAATATTTTAAACCATAGGGAAAGTGGATTTTATGTCATAAAAGGAAAATTTCCAATTTTGACAACCTATCACCAATTTTCACATCTTTAATATGTGTAAATATTTCGACAAAGAGGGAAAATGGACTTTAATTGGTATGAAATTTATTATTTATTGCTTGATGAATCCATTCAAAATAATGATATAGATGGTTTCAATGTTAATAATTTAATACTTAAGTCAATTTTTAGTTATACAAAGTTGAGGGAAAGTGAGAATTGAAAACTGAAAATTTGAACATAGATCTCCTTTTTACCTTATGTCTCTCTCTTTTTTTTCCCCTTTCCACTTATCTGAAGTGTGTGGTGGCTGAGATTGCATAATCACTTTCTTAAATATTCAAGTCTAAGATCCTAAGTATGAGAAATTGAGTGACAAGGATACGATAAGAAAGGGAAACATGTTGTAGGGGATGAAGTATCAAATAACTTGTTGAGATATTAGAGAGGCCCAGGGCATGGGCCTTATCCACTTCTCATAAACTATTATAGAGTCAGGACAAAGATCCTCCTACTATGAGGAATGTTCTTATGTTTACAAGTATCAATTGCTCCTCCAAATTTTATTTATAGATGTTGTAAGTGGAACTTTATCAGTGTATGAGTAAGTAGTTGGTCATGTAAAAGGATTAGTAAAGGATTTTTAGAGGGATATTCATGGTATACGAGAAAGATTTTTCCAAATCCTAACAACTTGTTACTAATCATCACAGCTTCAATGTGTACATATTTTGATTAAGAGGGACTTTTAACTTGGTGAGAAAACTATCAAGTACTTTAGGGAGTGGGTAGGTTATAAACCTGGGTTATTTATATGTAATAAATTTGGACTTTGGAAAGTGCTTATAAATACCCTTCAAATCCTTATTATGAAACCTTTTCTTTTATTTTAGAAATTCGGCAAAAAGCTCCTCCATAGTTTCTAGCTCTTTTACCCTAAAAATTTTTCTTCAAGGTTTGGGTATTCGAATTAGTACATTTTTTTTAGTTTGTCTTCTTTTTGAGTTAGCATATCTCACTTTAGTAGTCTAATTTGTATTTCTAATGTCTTATGAAAGAAATCTAAGAGTTTAAAGGTATCTAACAATGGCGATTTAATAAGGAGGATTGAGGGATAACATTTTCCTATCATTGTTCCCTATGTCAAGACGATAATGAGGTTTGACGTAAAGAGCTATAAGGGTACAATTGGGAAAGGTAATTTTGAAGTGGATAAGAGTATATTTTGATAATTTTCCTTGTATCAATATTAAACACCCTCTCCCTTTTAAAAAGGCTTAATTGGCCAAGTTTGCTAAAGTTAATATTCATTATTTGTTATCAAGTACAGATTGAGATTTTTGTTAAACAACTTGTGCCTGTAAGTAATGGAAGGAACATGTTTAACAATAGGTCAACAAATCACATCCCCAAATGATTATCTATCTTTGAATCATGTTCATGAACCTCTAAAATCTACAAAAAAAAGCTTGGAAACTCCAATTACAAAAGATTGAAATGAAAAAAAAAATGAAAATCTACCTAACCTATCTATAATTTAAAAAACTACTAAAATAAATGTGTTTAGCTCCTAAAACTGATGATTTGGACATCTAGAGAAGCCTTTTATTTATAGGGAAGTACCTGTTACTGATTGAAGGCAAGTGGCAACCATAAATGTTGAAAATCAAGCTAGAAACATATCTATCGCTATCAATGGTGTTTGGTATTAAACATTAACGGAGCCGTTAATACCTTGCATTGAACGCTTAGAAGTCATCTATCAATATGGGTTGAAGGGGGAACAACGATGGTGCATAATAACCACCATTATAATCCTAAATGCTTAATTTTTGAATATTTTTGCATAATTCTTCAATCTTTTACATCATCCTGCAAATTAAATATTTCCAAAAATAAATTAAATATTTACGCGCCAAAATATGAGTAAATACATAACAAATAATATCCAAAAATTACTATCAATTTGATCTCTAATATTATGGATACGTCATTGTAGTCTTGCAAAACTACCACTGTACTCCTGTAAGACATCAACGACAGTTAAGCACAAAAGACTATGGAATCATTGATAGTCCTAAGAACTGAGTTAATGTCTAATGGCTAGTTTTTCAAAAATTGTAGCTTTCGATTTTTAATAACTTTTCATCACTCTAATGACTATTTCTCATATCTAATGACTTTATTCACTTACTAACACTAAGCATCCTAAAGCTTTTATTCCAATCTGTATGCTGTCATATCATGGTTTCAATCTAAAAATTTCAGATTTCCAAAAGTTATCAAGGTTTATGTTCTTCATTTTTCATACTCATCTTTCATTGTTTAAATATGATTTTGATGCTTTAAGTTTATCATTTCCAGTTTTTTTAAACTTTTAAGAGTGTTATTGATCATCCATTTCATTTTTTAAAGCATTGGAGCCCTTGATTCATTAAGCTTTAAATAAAACATCTTCATAGGGGAATTTTGTTATTACTAAATGGGGTTTATCATTCATTTGATCATTTAATCTTCTAAGGGCTCCTCTTTGCTTCATAAAGATTTTTTAAAGGTTGCTATTCACCTTTTAAAAAGAAGTTTTTTATTTGTAATGGCTACTCTTCACTTAAGAAGAAGATTGTAATTGCTATAATGAGTTAGTTAAATTTCCCACAAGTAGCTGGAGAGTGGATTAGACAATTATTAGAGATTGTTGAACCATTATAATTTTGGTGTATCCTTTAAACCCTGCACTCTTTTATTTTTTTTATTGTGATGCTTTATTTTTGCTTCTATTATTATTATATTGGCATATATATTGGTATATCATTCTAGATTGAATATTGGTTTATTGATTGCATCTATTGTAATTGGTTTAGGTAAACTAGTTTGTTTAGTTTGAAAATTTTTTTAGAACACTCAATTCATAAGAAACTAAAAAAATTAAACTCAATCTTAAAATTTAAATACTTAGGCTCCCTTTAAATTTATGTCTCAAAAAACAGTTTGTTGAACCAAGGTGGTTTTAATCATATGTTTTAATGATGACAAAACATTGTTATTACTAATGTTTAATTTTTGATGTGTAATTAAGATATGTAAATGGTTGAAGTGCAAAAACGTGTTTGTGGAATGAAAGGTATAAGAGTTTAAGCATTAGAAGTTGATCAATTAATAAAGATCAAGTGACGATCAAGCTTGATGATCAAGGGTGAAGATCAAGAGAATGAAGACCAAAGTTAGTTAGGCTTAGGAAAGGGTATTAAGTTGTAAGTGTCTTAAATTTGATCATAAGCAAAGCTTGAAAAGGACTCTTACATTTGTATGAACATTTGCATATAAGCATATGGGAGTTGAATTATGGTTTTAGTGATTAATTGAATTTAATTATGTCATTGACATATTAGGAATTGAATTAGGTTGGCATATAAGCTAATTGCTGATTTGTTTATGCAACATGAATTATTTTAATGTGATTGATGCGTTTCAGATTAATTAAATTGTTGTCTAAAGTTGTTTTGTATATCTGAATTTGTTTAAATATATTTGTGATATGAATTGTGGTTTATATGAAAAGGTTTTTAAGTTTTTTAAATATGAAAGGTTTCATAATCAAGGCTACTCATTATGTTTTGAATCAATTGAATATTTTTATTAATTGAAAAAGCCTTGATATATGATTTAAAACTTGTTTGAAGCCTAAATTATATGAGATTGATGTTATGATGAGTTTGGAACTTGATTAAATTTGATTTTTTGGTTTTTCCTGACATATGCTGATATACAGTGGTCTGTCTAACTCGTCATATTGAGTTTCTAGAAAATGGTTGAATACGACAGGATAAACGTCACCGTATTCAAAGCCAAACTATTGTATTCGTCCAGCAGTTTCTAATTGCTAGTTTTGGTTTCTACTGATTCCAAACCTTTCCCAATATTATAAATATCATTCCTAAACATTTTTAACAAGTTTAGGATTTCTGAAAAATGAATTATAAAGATCAATCACTCAATCTCTCAAAGCTCCCTTTACTTTCTGCACTATTTTATTTCAACTTCAGTTTTCATGTTTTAAAACCATTTTTTGTGCAGTAAAATTTGTATTTTCAATTAGTTTAGATATAGGCAAACCTAAAAAAGCTTTTAGTTGATTTTTTTATTCATTATTTCGTTTGTTTCAAGCTTTCAAAATCTCATATACTAAAACTATCTCTGTTTAGTTGAACTTCTCTGAACTTTTGTATTCTTCAATTTTGAGCTTGCAAAATCATTTTTATTGATTCAAAATTATCATACACCTTTTTATTAAAGTCTCAAGAGTGCAGGAAAGCTTTTACTTTGATTTTTAAACCCTCATAACATTTGTTTGAGGTCCAAGAACACAGAACACTAAAAACTATATAATTTTTATGCAACTTCAAAGTTCTCTTTGATTTTGATTTCTAATTAGTTTTTAGGTGTATAAAATTATTTTGGCTCAGTTTCCTCAAGGTCTTATGAGTGTACTAGTAATTTTTTTCTTTGGTTTTTAAGTAATTATATTATGTGTTTAAGCTTAATTTTGCAAGTTGGTGTAAAGCTATCCATGTTTGAACTTTCTTTTTGTTCTTGATTTTTTATTCACTATCTAATGCTCTAAAATTGTGTTTATTACTAAGAATTGTTGTTAACATATAGATTGAGGTTGCATTAGGTTTTTTTCATTTATTTTGCATCATTTGATAGGTAAAAAACGTTTATATATTGGCTGAAATTTTAAGTTTGCATATTTTGACAGATTTTGTGTCTAAGTGTTTAAACTGAAATTTATATGCAATAATCACATTTTTATTAATAAATCTGATTGTTTATGATCTATTGATGTGTTAGGAGGCTTTTTATAATTTGAGGTTGCCTCTAGATTTTTCAGAATTGATTTTATTGGATATACTTTAGTGAAACACCGTAGAAGGTGTGATTGGTGAATTAAATTGGGGGAATTGATTTGTGCTGGTCGTTGATTATGGTATAGGTTGATATTTACCTTTAAAGTAGATTTGATAGGTTTTTCTTGGCCTATAGAAAATAAGATTTAAATTACATTAATATTTGATTGTTAATTGGATTGCTTTAGGCCTTGTATATGCATTAGACATTGCATAAAACATAAGCATTGCATTGGTTGCATTTGAGCCCTTATCTTGTATTAATTTTGATTAAGGTTTGATGAGCTATTGATAGGGGTCAAATTGATATGATTTTTATGGTTAATTTTTTGAATTATGACCCCTATTTCAGTGTTTAAATGTTTAATTGATGCCCTATAATGTTTGATTTGCAGATTGGAGCTTA
>JAOXYD010000005.1:22332195-22347439 GCA_028565735.1 Pinacopodium congolense
AAATACAAAATTTATCGACAACTATAAAACAATATATAATTGTTTCAAGACCTCAATCATATCCTTTGCAACTGATATATTTACATACATTACATCATTTGTGCATACAAATAAAACAAACTAGTTTTCTCATTGAAAAAGGCAATGTGAATTGATGTCAGTGATAATATAAGTGAACAATCAATAAATACCACAATAAGACTGGCAACATTATAGCATAAGAGAAATAAAAAATAAATCAGTGTTGCTAACTCCAGGTTGCAAGAAAACATACCTTCATTTTAACCCTTCTGAAGTCGTCGTTGGACCCTTACCCTAAAGTCTTCTTCTGTTGAGGCATGCACAGGCTATAGGTTCTGATTACCAGCAACACACTGAGTATGAACCCTTTTAACTATAGGGATTCTAAGGCATAACAACAAATAAATCAATGTATAAACGATTTATTAAGTTACTTATAACAAATCTACCTATGCAACTAATCCTACTCACCTATTACCCATAAGCAACCACTGAGTACTAACTAGGAGCCAGAAGCAAGCACTGAAGAGGAGGAAGAGCATAACAGAGATCAACAACCTAGCACAGACGGGTGAGAACCGAGAGAACAGTGACCGAGAACCAAGCGCTTAGGAATGAGAAACAACGCATATTAATTAAGAGCCTCATAGAAGCCGTAAGAAGTGTGGATGAACGAAGACGACTAGAGTGAGCGGGAAGGACACAACAACATAAACGAAGTACTAGGGATTTCAGACTAGGGATTTTAAGGACTAAGGAAGGAGGCAACTACAGGAATCGAGAGCACAGAAGAGGAAGAGGCTATTGCAGACGAATTTAAGGATTTCCAATTTTTTTTCTTTAACTTTTTCTCACTTATTTTTTTTATCTGAAAATGTGTTCGTAACGTGAAAGTTATCTGGCGTTAATCTAATAAAAAATTGGGTCTGACTAGACTGACACCTTAATAAAGTTAACAGACCAATTAACAGCTGGTTAAAATTATAAAAAAAATTAGAAGTTAACACATTTTATTGCTACTTTTTGAAGTTTTGACTAATATTGAAAAATTAAAATTTTTTTGAGATTTTAATGATATAAAACCAAACCAACAATCCGATTAATTCTTAGTTAACTGAATTAAAATTCAATTTTGTAAACATTAATATTTACAGAGAAATTATTGCTCAAAAATATTAATAAATAATAAATTTTTTTTTCTAAAAGATTAAAGAACAAACTGAACCATTTAAATGTCACAATCTACATTGTCGCTCAACACTTAACACCCTTGGCAGCCAAAAGCCAAATTCGTATGTTATATGCTTTTATATAAATTATCACAATTTTCAAACGCCTATCAGGTACAATATTTACAGTTCAATCCAGGAAACAATGTTATAACCAACGGAAGTCGATCCGGGAAACAATGTTCCAATTGATCAATGTGAATAATTCAAGAGTCTCCATGCAAAAATAAAATGCACCATATTAAATAACCATGAAATAACAGTGACAAGTAAAAACAAATTATTATGTCCACATTGGCTCGTCAAAAACTGAAATCATACAAAAAATTCAAAATAAGGCTACACGGACATCAATACTAAATAGATATACGATTAAGCCTACTAGTCAATCCATAATCAACAAAATTTTAATGGAAATGGCTTGGTGAATAGACAGCAAAAGTGGAGCACAAGTCCACTTCTCGCAATTGTCACATCTAAGCACGAGGCCCCCTGTTGAGACTAACCATGCGAGTTGAACCATCCATTTGGGATCCCCTCACACCAGTTCTTCCTAACCCACCATATCCACCATCTTGATACCGTGAACCTCCACTTCCTCTCAACTGACCTGTCCCTCTCGAATAACCACCCCCAGCAGATTGGCCTAATGCCACTGATCTAGCACTTCCTGCATTGTAACGCCCTGTCCCTTGCCTTCCTTGACCTGAAGAAAAGTTCTCCTGCCACTTGCCACCCGCAGCAGCCATGCTTGCATAATCTTGCCCATCTCTTCGCCTCAGAGACAGATCCAAACCACCACCGCCAATCCTTGCATCTGTTGCCCTTTCATTACTTTCAGCAAGAATAGATAGTTTCTCTGTCAACTGGAAAGCCAAAGCCTGCAACCTTGAGTGCTCGACATCATGAAAGACGACACAACTTGTTGGCTGGTCCCAACTAGCACGAAGCTCTTCATTGATCATCATTTTGCTCACTGCACTGTGTGCCTGGGCCGTTGAGAGATCAAACATCTTTGTAAGCTGGTCCAAGCTGAGTGAATCATAAGAAGAGGAGTATGTAAAGAGATAAGTCCGTAGAGCTTCTTCTTTGATCTTGGCTTTAACCATCTCAAGGACACCATCTTTATTCCTGAGAAGCCTCCAAACATCAAGAGACTTAATCACATCAAAGGCCTTCTGGAAATCTCCTTTGCTAAGAGCCCGAGTGGCAGCCATCACATGATCTCTGACATTTTCAGGTGGACCAGTGAAATTTTGCCTCTCACTCCCCTCAAGTAACCGCCTAAATGTCTTGCTAATGACTTTGCGCTTAGCATCATGGGTGTTAGCTGCAATATTGGGGACCTCAAGAAGCATGGCACAAATGAGATGGACAGCCTCCAGGAGCTCAAGATTTATATGCATATGATATGGCATCTGGCGCCTCCTTTCCAGCCTTTCCTATAGAGATTAATTATCCACAAGAGTGAGTGAATCAATTAGCAAAGAGATTAATTATTCACATGTACTAGCAGAGCATCTTCTTAAGCACATTGGGACTCTTACGCATGCATCATAAATGATACATCAAGGTAAAATAAATTTCAAATATTGAGGAAAAAAATAATAAATCACATGACATGTAATTAAGGGCCCAAGATCAACAACCACCGTGAGAAGTAGCACCTTCATCATCGTGTCTTCCTTTGCATGCCATGCAAAGAATCAACCTTAAGAAGACTAGAGATTTACTAATAGATGTGTCTCTATCTCAGTAGGAAGTACAGATTGAAGATTATGTTCTAGGCTTCTAGCTATTCAACTTAAAAGTAAAGTCCAAGTTAAACAAATCACCATGTACAGAAAAAGGCACAAAAGCAGTACCTGTTCTGGAGTCTTCTCATGATATCGACTTTGTGAAACACCTTGAGCAAGCAGCTCCTTAACTCTTCCACCAGTATATAGTTCGGAAAGACAGCCGTGGCCTTCAGTGATGAGGCCAACCCTG
Source organism: Pinacopodium congolense (assembly GCA_028565735.1). Lineage (NCBI taxonomy): Eukaryota > Viridiplantae > Streptophyta > Magnoliopsida > Malpighiales > Erythroxylaceae > Pinacopodium > Pinacopodium congolense. Next base: position 22,335,435 of record JAOXYD010000005.1, read on the forward strand.
AAAGCACATAGGCCAAGCTGTGCCATAGCCCTATTGAAAAGAATCTGGGTTGATATATCCATGTGCTGAATGTTATCCTGCAGATGACTCATTAACAGAAGATCACGAGCAATTGAGAATTCATCAAGAAGAGCATGATGATAGATATCACATAGCATTGCTCGAGCTTTGGTACGTTCATCTCCAGACTTGTATATGAGAGAGACTAAAGCATCCATCATGGTTCTGCTATACTCAGGAAAGTTAGGCTTCCTAGGAACAAGTTCAGGAGTTGCAACAAATGCAGAAGGGCCTCTTGTTTCCTCAACTTTAGGATCCTCACCAGCCCTTTCACCATTTTCTCCATCTTCTGACTGTTCTGCCAAATTCTTCATGGCATCATAGACCTCTTGAGGTTTGTAATAGATCAGCTCAACCCGCCTCAAGGCAACCTTTGCTGCAGCTCTCAAATCCCCTACCCGCTCCAGATATTCTTGGACATTTTGAGCAAGAACCAAAAACATGGGTTCATCTCTCAGTCTCTCAACGTACTCTCGTGTGTGAGGATCAATGCATTGCAAGCTTTTGAAGAACTCAGTGTCAATTCTCTCAAGGAAAGCAACCAAGTTTCCCCAAACACGAATGGTACCATCATGGTCAGCTCCTTTCTGGGTCTCATTTTCATCAGGCTCTACCATATCATCTACAACAATGTTTGGATACTGAAACAGAATGTCAAGAATAACCAGCATATTCTGCACACACTTCTTCCATACATTTATAGGCATGTGCCCACTCAGACCTGGATTGACATCGAACTGAGCAGAAACGAGACTGAAAAGAATTTCAAGTTTCTGAGCAGGAGTCTTTGCAACCCTTGTCAAGAAGGTCAGCTGCTCTACCTGCTCATACCTCCCAGTTCCTTTTCTGCCTCGAGCAGCAACAACTTCTTTGAACTTTTTGTTCACAGTATCCCAAGTGACTTCATTAGGATCTTTAAACTGCTTATCCATAAGCTTATCTTTCTTGCTCATCATCTTCTCCCATCCTCCATCAGCATCCGCTTGATGATCCTGACGATCCTCCTCATCTTCCTCATCTTCATCAGACATGGCAACCTTTGAAGGATCCTCCTCAAACTCCAAATCGGACTCTTCCTCCTCTTCTGTCTCATCTTCGGCCTCTTGTTCCTCCTCACTCTCAGGATTTTCTCTATATTTGTTAATTAAACCCTCATACTGCTTATTGTTCTTTTTCAGTTTCTGTTTCATAGAGTTCAAAGCCTTAGCATTGCTACTGCTCATCTTTTTCTTCGCCTCCTTGTTTGCCAAAGCTTGATTCAGAAAATCTTCCAACATCACAAGAGCTTTAATGTAAAGAGTAGGAACCTTGTCCGATTCAGTCACCCGCATGACTTTCTCAAGCTGTTTATTGATTTTGTCAAAGCTCTCTTGCAAGCTGACCCAATCATTGATCTTCATTGCATTTTTCATCTGATCAACAGTTGCCGACATCTCCTCGTAACGTTTGTCTTTGGCAGACCTAACAACACGTTTTTGGTCATCAGAGTCATCGCTGTCACTTGCAGTAACTCTGAGATATCTGTTCTGGGCCTGGGTTGTTGCCTCACCAACTCCCCCATTTTCAATCTCATCTTCATAATCACTCTCCTCCTCCTCAGAGTCACTGCCTCCCTGCAGCAAGACAAGAAAAACAAACGTAAGAAGGAACACAACCTCAACATCAAATAGTACTGTCCTCAGCATTTTCTTCCCCTGGAAGGTAAAATCTTTTGATAGTTTGAATAATCAAAATTCTCAAACCTGTCCCCAGAAACGTGAGGTCATCTTATCACACTAGCTAGAAGCAACAAATCAGGAATCTCAAGAATCTGCATCAGAAAGAGAGCAAGGATTAAACACATACTATAAGAACAGACATCCAATTTAGACAGATTAGGAAACTCATTAATAAGCAAGCAATATTTAATCTCTGATGTACAGTAATCAAGATTAACACTCTTTGGTGAAAAAGTATAAAACTTGGTTCAAAGTTTAAAAGACCAAAATTGTGATCACCATCAGAGAAGTTATATAACAAGTTCAACCAACAAATATACCACTTCCTTGCATTTCCTCCTCATACAATGGCTATTCTTTTTTTTTTTTAACATATATACAAAAATTTCCCTTAAATAAAAAGTTGCAATAAGAAATAACTAGCAGATATAAACCTCGTTCAAACAAGGGTATCAAATCTATTTTCACACTATCCACAGGCTGTAGAATCAACAGACATATCTTAACATGAATCAAAAGTAGCATAACAAGCAGAACAATAATATCCAAGTGATAATAGGTAAATTAACAGACTGAAATAAATAAATTGAACTACCCATTACAATATTTCTCTATTTATTTGCAATCACACATTCAAGCAATTAAAGGAAACCCAACTCAAATTGAAACTAGAAACGGGCAATACAGAACGGTGACTTTAACAGTTCCAAAGGAGAAGACTATAGAAACCTAGTTATTAGTGCTGGATTATTGCCCATTGTAGGAAACCCAATAGGGAAAAAAATTGACAGCAGAAACAACAGAAACTATAAACAAAAGATACCCAGATAATGGATGAAGAACAGACATCGATACACAACAGTTGTTTCCTTAACACTAAAATAAATAAAGGGCCAACAAATTGAATTAGTTAGGCAGTCTAGTATGTAGACAAGCAGCAATGTGAACAGTATGAAATCAGACGAAACTATACCAAGCACAAAGTTTAACGAAATAAAAATTTGGGGGAAAAGCCCACAAAATAAACCAAAACATGTGAGAGGCATCACATAGACCTAGCCCAGACAACATATAACAAAAATAAGAGTCGAACTTTAATCTACAAGGTAGAATAATAACAATTCTAAACAGAAAATTTCGTAGATGATAGACCATCGATTCGAAATTCAGAAAAATAAAACTGAATCAACACTGGCTCTGTATGGAACAGTGTTATTAAAGATATAATACCAGTAAAACAACATAAGACAGCAAAAACAGGAACACATTCAACAGGCAGTAATAATTTCTTTTCAGGGACACAAAAATCAGACCCAGACATACCTCGATTCATATAAAAACAAAAAAAAATACAATGAAAATCAAAAACTTGGTTAGATCTAGAACACTGAGAAATAGCAATTGCAACAGTTGCCCGTAGAGGAGAAACACTATGAGGAAGCGAGGTTGAGAACACAGAGACTAACCGGTGCAAACACCAGAAGCAGAAAAGTGGCTTGACGGCAGGAGAATGCAAACCCTAATCTCTCTTATTTTAACATTGGGGGGATTATATGACAGTGGGCCATTTTCATTTTGTTGGACAATTGGAAATCCAAATTACGACAAGGTAATGTGTAAAAATTGGGCCCACGTCAGCTCAAAGGAGGATCAATTAATTTTAAATCCATTTATATACTATTTTATCATATTCAAAACCATAAATGGGAAAGAAATATAAATATTTATAAAAATTATTTAAAATTGGATTAAATTTATTAGAACTTTTATAATTTAAAAAAATATCAATTTAATCCTTAAGTTTTTTAAACTATAAAATTAATTCCTAAAATTTTAATTAAATTTATTTGTAAATCATCAGTATGATATGGACTAATGAAAGCCCTCAAAATGCCGTTGTTCTTGGGGGTTCTATAAACGTGACTCGTCCATGTGACAAAATGAAATCCGCACAAAAGTCGTAAGACACATAGTTTGCTAATTTTGATGAAAAGACAAAACCTAGATTGCTTAGTGTTGTTCTAGCACATCGATGCCAATATTGGCATAAGGAATTGTTAAGGAAACATACTTAATAGAATGTTAACTAAGCAAGGATTAAATGATTGAAGCACAAACAAAATACTTAGCTCCTTGATGGACTTAGTCCAGTTTAGTTCCTTGATGGACTTAGTCCAGTAAAAGTTAGTGATAATTTAGGAATGTCATAAAATAATTCATATTTGAATTTATTGTTTATGTTATAGCTTTGGATAAACCAGCTACCTTATGTTTATATTTTATATTTGATAATTTATTTGTAATTAGCTGAGGCAATTGATATTTAAAAATAGTTTGTTGAACTAAGAAAGTTCCAATTGTGTGTTTTAATAATGATAAAATACTTATGTTTAAGTTTTGATAACATAGAAAGATAAGATGATGGGAATTATGCAAGGACATGTGTTGGAGCCCAAAGTAGAAGAGCATCCATGGAGAAAATGGAAGTGGAACAAGCATTAAAGAATTGAAGTGAATATCAAGAGAAGAAGATCAAGTTTGAATAGGTTTAGAAAAATATCTTAGTATGTAGTCATAAACTTGATTGTAATCAATGCTTGAAAAATGGCTCATATTTGCATGAATATTTGTATACAAGTTTTGCATGAACGATTTACTGATTAGTGAATTTGATTATAGCATTGACATATTAGGACTTATCTTAAAATGTTTCATTAGTATAATGTTGCATAATAAAGAGGTGTTTTATGAAATTATGTCAATTGTCTTCAAAGTAATCCTCTTGATGTATCTAAAGTTTCGGAATATTGTCTATATATGCTTCAATATGTTTAAGTCTAATTGTGATGTGAATTTTGGTTTTTAAAGTGTTTATGAAAGTTTTAGAAATTTGAAAAGGTTTTCTAAAATGTTTAGAATGAAAAGTTTCATAATCAAGCATCATGTGTATTTGATTTAATTAAAATATTTTGAAAATTCAAATAGCCTTAAAGTATGCTTCAAAACTTTATTAAAGTGGTAATTAATGTTAGGAATTTATTTGAAATATTTTGAAATTGTTTTGTATCATTTTGTGCATTTTTTTAGTGATGAACAACGGTATCAACGACGGATGTGTCGAGCATTGGTTGATTGATTAAGAAATGTGGAGCGCTTTTAACGATTTTACTAAAAACCAAAATGAATTTACTTGAAAACCAGCGTTGCAAAAGGCAAGTGTACCTTTTTAAGACTCCGAGTGTCAAACCCACAAGGAATTTGTGATTGGATAAATAATAAGTTTAGAAGTTACAAAATAGGTTTAGAAAGCTCCTAGATAAGTCTTGAACTCTTCAATGTGATCTAGACAGTAGCACAACCTCAAAATCCACAATAACTTGCAAAAAAATCAAAGAGCATAAGAGAATGCAAGCATAAGAACATGAACTTTGATCAATTTGAAAAATAGAGAAAATACAACATTAATCTGAGTTTAGAAACCCTCTGTGATAGTTTAGAAATATAGATATATGTCTTAGCAATGTTCTTAAACAAGCAGTAACTTAACAAATGTAATATAACTCGAATTAAAAGTGTTTGAAGCTAAGAAACTCTAATAAAAACTAAGAGAGAAGCAAGAGCAACTCTCTCTAGATTTCATATATGAATTCTTGTTAATTGATGAGTGTATCTCTATTGTTTTCTTATTTTTTTCAGCTTTAGCATCCTCCCCTATGGTTATAGCAAATAGGAGAATTAATTGAAGACACGCCTCAACTGCAAAATTGAAGAATTTGAGTGGATATTGTTGATTGCTTTATTAATAGTGGGCTAGTCGACACATAATGGCACCATGTAGCCTACCGTTTATTGTCAATTTTTGACTTCTTAACCTTGGGACTAATCATCTTTAAGCGGTACCATGTTCATCCTTAACCTTTGGGCTATAAACCCAGGTCAATGGTTGATAATTGAGTCAAACTTTGATCCTTTTGCATAATTTCTCCAATTTTGATCAACATCATGGAAATTAAATAAATCAATACATAAATTAACTAATTAAACACATAATTAGGGGCATAATTCATCAAATAATCAATCAAAATGAAATTAATTTAAACCCTAACAGATTGCTTAAGGGAATAACTACATCATTTTATTTATTCATCACCAACAATGGTTTTAATTGAAGATCAACGACGTCATTAATAAACCCAGAAACAACATTGATGTCCAATAGCTAATTTTCTAAGAAGCTCAACTCCCAGTTATCTAACTAATTTTTGTCTCCCAATAACTAATTCTTGTACCTAATGACCACTTGAGCTTTCTAACCTTATAAAAAACATTTTTAACATTTTTATCAGATCTTTATGCCATTTTATCAAAGATTAGAGCCTACAAAATAATGTTTAAAAAGTTGTCCTATTTTTATTACTCTCCTTTATATAACTTTGCTCTCCTTTATATAGCTACAAAATGGTTATTTTCATTTTGTTTAGATACTCACGAGTTTCTTTGAGCTATCATTTGGATTTTTAAGTGTTTATTTTGTTATAATGAAGCTCATAAAGGCACACATATTCAAGCTATCTAATTTTTTTAGTTTTATTAAACTATTTAGCTTTATTCTTATTATTTTAGTTTTCATTTTCTTAGATTCATTATGTTTCTCTAGAGTCTCTTAAATTCTTAGGAATTTTTAATCCATTTTTATGATTTTAAAAGCTAGAACATCAAGTTGTCCGGTTTTGACAGTTCATGATTTATTCTTGATTAAATCTTTTGATTTCATGATTTAATTTCATTTTTATTGCATGAATTTGTTGTTGAATGTTTAACTAAGGTTTCAATAGGTTTATTATGTTATTTTATGCATTTTAGTGGATTAAAATCGTTTATATAAGAGCTAGAACTTAAATATTGCAGATTTGATAACATGTATGTTCTTAAGTTTAATTTGATTGTTTAATGCTTTAATTTCATTTTTATTCTATAAATCAAGTTTTTTGTGATTTGTTAATGAGTTTGGATACTTTCAATATGTTTATTTGTCTCTAAAAGGTTTCAAAATTGATTTTATTGAATGTGCTTTATTGATGCACCATCATAGATGTCCTAGGTTACTTAGGGAATTTGATTTGGTTGATTGCTGATATTGATTAAAGGTGGCTCTTTGCCATTAAAATAGAGTTAACATATTACTCTTGACCTTTGGAAAATAAGATTTAAATTATTGTGATTGTTAAATGTAATTTGCATTGGTTTATACATTGTATGAGCATTCAGGAAGGCATAAGACATGTGTATTGCATTAAATGCATTTGAGCCCCTAGCTTGCATTGACTTTGATTAAGATTTTGTTGAGCTATATAAGCTTGTATTGAGGCTATTTTTAGCTTAAGTTTGGGAGTTGTTTTGTAGGATAAATCTATTGTAATTTGATTTTAAGTTAAGGGTTACTTTTCTCCTATTAGAAAGTAAGATTGTTGGATTTCTCTTGACCTTTAAAGTCAAGATTGTATTGGGTTTAAACAAATTTTTGGTGATAAATGATAAGAGGAAACAAAATGGAATAGTTAAAGGAAAGGATGGCGTGGTTAGAGTAATTCTTTGGGCTAATTTTAAAAGAGGACGAATTTTTTATGACTACTTGATTAGAAAACATCCAAAATAGTAAATATTTTTGTTAAGACACTAGTTGAAGAAATAGATAACAAGTGCATATTGGTCAACCAATGTGTTGGGTTGGTCGACCTATGCACATTGGTCAATAAGGTTGGTTGACCAATGTCATTGCTTTTAAACCCCATTTCCCTCTTGTTAGTTCATTTCTCCAACTTTTCCCTCTTACTCTATAACCTTTCCCTTTGGTACTAAGTTCTTCAATTACCTACTGGTTTTGCACCACTTTTCTACTTCAATTTTTTCTTTATGAACCATAAATCAAATGCTTTAAAAATTCCTAAGTTTTATTCATTTTCATCTCAATGCACTCTTTCTTCCTTCGGCAATTCTTACTATCCGATGAAATCTTCAACGTCGCTACTACCTGCATAACTCTACTGGTTTTATCTTCCTTCTCTTGAGCCCTAGTCTTCATTTCATTAATCATTTTTCCTCAATTCACTTTAATTTTTAGGGTAAACCCTAACCCCTTTCGATTTTAGATTTTTTTTTAGTTTTTTAAGAAATTATTGGTGAAATTGAGTTCAATTCATCATTTCTAATCAGTATAGAGATTCATCTGCATAGAATTTCATTCAAATTACATTAATTTTAAAATTTTTACAAACTAGCTAATGGATATCAACTTAGGTGTACACAAATATCTAACCATCTTCGTGATCTATTACAAAGAAGTGGAGATCCATCGTTAGATCAATCATATATTAATATGTTTTAGGAGATGGGTAAGGCTTTGGACTTAAGGGGTAGGCTTTGGAAATTTAATATAGCTTGGCACAAGTTAAGTTCAAGAAAATGAGTGTAAAGGAATATGTGTTGCATGGAGATTTAAAGGTAAACTGCACTAAAGAATGATGTCATTTTGCTTGCTTTTCTAACACTATTTTACTTCCCAAAAACTATCATTTTGGTCCCAAACAAATACATAAGAACAAAGATGCCATTTATCCTTGATTCAAGTGCCATTTAACTGTGATACAATTTAAAACTATATGTTTATTTGATTTTAAATTTTACAATTTTGTTTAAAGATTAAGGTTATTAAGGTTTATAATATGTTGGAGCCATCACTTTTAGACATATGATTGCATTATTGAATCAAAACTTTAGTGCTATTCTTCTTAAAAGAATTTCTACCTCCATGCTTCAACAAAAACTTAAAATTGATCTTATTAAAGTAACTTGTGACAATCGTACTTCTTATAACTCTAGTTTAAATAGATAGGTTTGATTAGAGTCAATTTTTCCTACTTGATTTAGAGATGTTCTTAGGCTTTTGTTCCACATAATTCAGGTTTTATACTATTGTTGATATAAGATTTGCATCATTTGATATAAGAGCCTTAGTTTCTTCAAATAAGGTGTTATTTATATTTATTTCTTGTAAATTTATTTTTATATATTATTGCATATGCTTTCTTTCAATTCTAGTTTCCTTTTTTTATCTATTCTTCTACATACCCTTCAAATTTTTGTGTTCTTAATTCAAATCTAATTTATTGCTTGCTTTTTTATTTATAGTATAAAAAAGCAAAAAGAAACAAAAAAAGTGATTTTACATCATTCAATCCTATGTTGAAATTTGTGTGTTCAAGTAATTGTATGTCTTTCCTAATTCTGTAGGAAAACAAAAATCAAGTTTATAATTCATTAGTTACCTAATTCTTCCCCAACAACTTTACCTCTTTCATAGTTTTAGTATTTTGTTCATTAAAATCCCAAGTCTTTTGATTCATAAATTCCTTATTCATTCCTATTCATAGCTCTATATCTTGATTTCTTGTGCTTTTTGTGGTGTCATCCATCATTACTATTCTTTTAAGTTTGATTATTTCTTATTTTATATTGGTAGGAACATGGATAGAGTACTTCTTAAAGAACTTGTAAAGAAAAATTGAGTGATCAAAAGTAAGAGTGGGGAGCACAGTATTGAGAAAAGTCATATTTGAGTGAAACATGAGAGATTAAATATTACATTAAGGGTAAACACATGAGGGGGTGTAAGGTATATCAATCAAACTCTTATTACTAACATATTCTTTTAAGAAGTTAAAATGAGTGTTGGTGTAAATAGGGAAAAAATATAATCAATTTATAAAGGCTATCCAAGAGCGATTCTAAGTTCTTAATACATAATTGGATAGGATGGAGATTCAATCTAGGTCTAAAAAACTCTAAAAGCCCATGCGTGAAGGTGAAGAAAGGAAAAGCTTAGAGTTTAAGGAGATTGGTTCCAGTAGAAGAGTGAGAGTTACTGCACGGCAAGACAGTAGCATGTTGAGTATCAAGATGCATATTCTAACCTTAAAAGAGGAATGATCCTTGCATTCTTAATTCAAATATAATTTATGGCTTCCATTCATATTCATAGTATAAAAAAGAAAAAAAAAACTAAAATTTGATATTACATCATTCAATCCTATGTTGAAATTTATGTGTTCAAGTACTTTTTTGTTTTTTAATAATTTTTTAATTTCTTGATTCTTACCCAATAATTTTACCTCTTTCCATAGTTTTAGTGTTTTGTTCTTAAAATCCTAAGTGTTTTGATTCATCAATCCTTTGTCTATTACTATTTAGCTCTATTTCTTGATTTCGTACGTTTTTCCTAGTGTCATCCATCATTACTATTCTCTTAAGTTTGATCTTTGGTTATTTTATGTTAGTAGGGCCATTAATATAGTTCTATTTAAAGAATTGTAAAGAGAAATTTAGTGGTGAAAGGAAATAGTAATGAACACAATATTGAGAAAAGTTGATAAGGTTGAATTATCTTAAGTTTTTATATGCATTTTAATGTGAATTCATCCTTATTTTGGTGTTTAAAAACTTAAAATTGTGTTTGTTTTGAGCTTACATGTAAGTTTTGTATTTAGGACACAATTTATTGCTAAAAGGGACAAGTTTGAAGAAAAATGGAGCAAGGCATGATTTTGTAGAATTCTGGAGATAAAGTGCTAGAGATTAGAAGATTAGTTGACTGAATGGCTCAGGTCGATTGATTGACGCATTGGTTTGTGACTGACTGATGCCTCTAATCGGTTAACTGATGTCCTGTTGGTAGTGAAAGAATAAGGACAAAAGCGTCTTTCACTTAGGAGACTTGTCTCAACCCTAAAAGGGGCATATAAAAGTGCTGAGTAAAGCAAATTTCGGTGAGCCTTCATTTTTTAAGAACTTCCATTATTTCCTTTAGAGTTCCTCTATAGTTGTTAGCTTTTCCCTCTTGTTTTTGTTAGATTTTGTAATTAAATTATTTTAAATCTTTTTAGTTCAGTGTTTAGGTGTTGTTTTCTTTTTATTTCTTGTGTTTCTTTTACTGCTTTCGTATTTTCATTATGTTTTTGTGTTATTTCATTTGGATTTTGTTGTTTATGTATGGAATGCTTTGTTATTATTAATACAATTGTGTTTCCTTTAATTGCCAGCTTTGTTCTCTTTATTTACTTGTTGTGTTCTGCAGTTATATTCTGTTTTACATATTTTCAGTTTGGGTTTTGTGTTTATTTTCGTATGTTAGCTTAGTTTTCTTTTGGGTTGGAAGGTATTAAAAGGATAATGCTTTATAATTATAAGAATTAACTTGAAATCAATTGGGTATTGTGATTTAGCTCAAGGATAAGTTGGAATTTTGGATTAATGACATGAATTAGAGATCAATACATAGGATTGACCATCCTAAGTTTAATTTATAGTTCAATTTTAGGTATAGGCTTGTGATACATAATCATCCATTACAAATATCATAAGTGGCAATAGGCTAGTTGAATTTGTAGGTAAATGTTAAGGGTCAAATTGATATAGTTTTAATGGTTAAATTATTGAATTATGACCCCTAATTCAGTGCTTAATTGGTAAATTAATGTCTTAATATGTTTAATTTATAGAATGGAGCTTAATGATAAAGATTGGAGCAAAATCAAAGAAAACTTATTTTTTCTGACTATTAATGACCCCCTGGCAGGGTACCGTTGACTGAAGAATAGGGAGTCGTTGAAAGGTACAATATTCAATCATTAACGGCACCCTCACAGGGTGCCGTTGTAGGTCGACAGACCACCGTTATGCATATGAGTCAACAATATCAGCTCGAATCTTAATGATTTTAGCCATAGCATGTTCCTAATTAATTTTATTGTCTACTAGCACATGTGGGAGGCCCAGGTTGTTTGAATACATCCAAGACAACACAGAAAACATGCATTAACCTGTAGAATTTATATCTAACTCCTAGTTAGAGAAGCTCTTGCTTCTCTCTTCTTTTCTCTTTGATGGTTTAAGCTTCAAACACTTGTAATTCAAGTTTCAAATTATATTTTGAGTTGCTTTTTTATGGAAACTGAAGCTAAGACATGGATATGAGTTTCTCAATCATCATAGGGGATTTTCTAACTCAGATCATTACTTATATTCTCCTGTTTTTCGGATTAATCAAAGTTCATGTTCTTAAGTGCATATACTTGAATGTTCTTTGATTTTCTTGCTAGATCTTGTGGATTCAGAAGCTGTATTGATGTCCAGATCAAGTTAAGAAGTTCAAGACTTGTCCAGAAGCTTTCT
>JAOXYD010000005.1:22354107-22367891 GCA_028565735.1 Pinacopodium congolense
GAAGATATATGATGGATTAATAACATATAATTGTGAGAACGATTAGGTCTTTAATAATTTTGTGATTTATGCTAGGATTAGATTAAAACTCCGAGTTGATGCCATGAATTAGGGATTATTCATAGGATTAATTATCCTATATGTCATTTCTAGTTCAATTGCTAGGTTTTAGTTTTTTATTTGTAATTGTCATTTGTTAAATCTACAAGTGACAATAATTTAAATGGTTTTGTAGATAAACTTAATCAACTTAGCCTAGAGTTTTAATTCTTTTAGTTACATAGTCCAAGCTTATGCAATTATAACTTAAGTTAACTATTCCCTCGTGTGATAATGTTGTTGCGCCACTAAGTCTAGTAAGCTTGTTCTAAGTTGTCACATGGTTAGGGGTAAGTTTATATCGTATATGACTTATCTAAATAAAGAAGAACATAGGAACTAAGAGCTTATTTGTGTCTATAGACTAGTATCTTAGGTATAATACGATTTATATTTTCGATAATCGATTATAATTTATGGACCCACATAATATGTTCTGCTTGACTTTTTGTTCCTTGTTATTTGCTTTAATTTTATTAATTTTCTTTCTTATTTATTTTCATTCTATAGTATCCAGGGGTTTTGTTTTGTTTTCTTTTTATTTTTCTCAACATTAGGAATAACTAAAAATATAATTGATTTTTTGTAGAATCGACTTTGACTTGCCCTACTACATAATAGATTAGCTAAGTATTTTATTATTTGGTAGATTATGACAAACTCCACCATCCATTGCTTTATAACACAATTAAAAAAATGGATTCCTACCACCTTGATGTCCATAATATAATATAAAGCCTTATATAGGAATTTGTGCACAAGACCATTTGTTGCATATACAAACAAAATACGATAAAATATGAAAAATGGAAAGAAAAGAAAGTGAGATGGAAGTAAAAATTACGGGTTAGAAAGGAAAAGCTGAAAGGCTTGAATTAGAAAAGGTTGAAAGGAAATAAGATGCCCTATGTGGGATATTAAAAAAATGAAAAGAGATGTATGATGAAATCCTAGCAAATAGAGGACTCTATATGCTAAAATGAATTAAGAACTAAATGATGAGGCAAGGATGAAGAAACAATAAATGATGCTATACCAAGACCTCAAAGTAACATGTAATCAAATCAATTAAGTCCAACTTAAAGTTATGGTAATAAAAAAACTACCAAAAATGCAAATTAGGCTAGTCAATAAGAAGTAAACATTTAAAGTAAGTCAATCAAGAATTAAAAGAGGCCAGTGAAGGTAAATGTAAGAAGATTCTAAAGTTGATGAAATCAATGAGAAGTCATGAAAAATGCATGAAATAGATGATAGAAAAATTCATGACCACAAGTTGATCTATGAAATAGATAACAAGAGAATCCAATATTTGACATAAAAAATTATTTTTCAATTATTACAAAACTTATCATGAGGCCAACTAATAATTAGAAGACATATGGTATATAAGAGATTAAGTATGGTACGACTAGCTAGTAAGGAACAATAAAACGAGGAACAAGTTTTAACATTGTCAAACAATAAAGTTATGTGAAAGAGTTTCAAAATAGTATAGGACCTCATCAAAATGGTAGAAACATATTTGATTGGATTGTCAAAATCAAAGGATCCTTGACTTAATTATTGAAGATGACTTTTGAAATTTTAATTTAACTTATAGATTTTAGATTATATTGACAAATGAATCTTTTAATGAAGTACTCCTTCTTTTAATATTTTGTGTTTATTAAAAGATCAAAAGCAACAACTAGTTTTATTTGATGATAAGCAAGGATTTGGGAAATTTTAATTGCTCAAAAATCTCTTGTTTCCTAAAAATTTAGCATATATTTTGATTATTTATTCAAGGAAAAAAGTGAATAATCAATGAAATCACATAAAAATAGAAACAGAAAATAGAAACGAAAACCTGAACTAAATAAGACCTAAAGTTATAACCACCCGGCCACAGATGTTGTCCACTTTAGCTTGCCCATCGGGCCAAGGGCCTCAAAGTTTTGCTTTTAGGCTTGCCCACAGGACCAAGGGCCTAACAGGGTTAATGAGGAAGAGGTATACATACCCTTATAAGGAGTACTTCGTTCTCCTCTCTAACTGATATAAGGTCTCACAATCCACTCCCTTAGGGCTCAGCATCCTCGTTGGCACAACGGCCCGGGTACTAACTTTGATACCATTTGTAATAGGCCAGACCATCCGCCCACAGATATTGTCAACTTTGACTTGCCCCTCGGGCTAAGGGCCTCACAATTTTTCTTCTAGGCTTGCCCATAAATTCAAGGCCATAAAACACGTCTATGAGGAAGTGATGTTTATACCCTTATAAGGAGTACTTCATTCCCCTCTCCAACTGATGGGGAATCTCACAATTATAATCTTTTTTTCTTTGAATGAGATTCACTGTAGTGCCTCGAAAAAAAAAGAGAAATCATTATAAAAAAATCATATCTCCTTCACTCTAAAGTAAAGATGTTATAATTTATAGAGCCCAAAAATTAGAAGTAGAAGAATAAAAAGAGCGTTTGGCCCAAATCACTAAGAGCTGAGATCAGAAAAATTAACAAAAAAGAACTGAAAACTCTTAGAGCGCAAGCGCAAGCTTTATTTACTACCTTTAATAGTTTGTATGATCCTTATGATCATTTTTTAAACCATTTTATCGACACTTTAGTTTCCATCGATGCCATCATCTCCATTCCCAACACCATTAACCTACCAAATCCTACTAGTATTTATCCACTTTTAATTTCCACTGATATATGTATATTAATTTCCACTAAATTTAGTAAATTGTGATCCATCAATTTCCATAAATCTAATACCAAAAATAAGGGCATAATATTAGGCTCAACAGGTGCTATCATTGTTTTCAACTCTAGATCCAAACTTTAAACATAAACTTAGATTCTAAGTGATGAGGAAAGTTGATGTTAAAAATAAAAAGGTAATTAATGATAAAATTCCTGACTTAGCACAAAAATTATTAAACTAAAGGAAGTTTCAATTTAAATTTTAATGATAATAAAATATATTTATTACTAATGATTTGATTTATGACGAAGCCTTTGAAAGATAGTTACATAGAATATGTATTTGATTAAAAATTAGAGTGAAAAGGAATCCACATGAAGAGTAAAATGAGGATGAGACAAGATCAAGGAAGTTAGATCTCTAAATTGATCTATTTATGTAGTTTTCGATATGTTCGTAAGTCTTAATTAAACTCTTAATAGCTTAGGGGCTCTTTAACCCTTATTCCTAATTCTCTTCATTATGGGTTTATTTTTATTTTGAACATTAAGAACAATTTTCATCTTAGGTATGGGAAAAGAACTAAAAAATAATTCTCATTACACTTGATATTGTTGTGAATTTAATTGTGATTTATTTGATATTTCATTTTAAAAAATTTTCATGATCATTAAATGTTAATTAATGTGACTAGATTTGATTAATAGAGCAAGTATAGCTGGCATTGATCAATTTGTGGTAGACTATAAATTTGTTTAACTATAGTATATGAATCATGTATATAGTTAAATCTTTATTCATGATTACTGAATTTTGATAGAATTTCATATAGATTTTTATTTAAATTTGAAAAAAGGAGTTAAGAACTTTTGGAAAAAAATTTAAAAATTTTGAATTATTGAAAATTGAATTAAACTAATTAAAATTTCATAAAAGTGTATAAAAGAGGCAAGATAGAGCATAAAATACACTTATCAAGACAAAATGGAATGTAAATCGTATTTGTCCAAATTAAATTGAAAATTAATAATATTAAGAAATGATGTAGTATAGAACGTACATGCCATCAAATTACCTTAGGAAATTTTGCATGATCATTCATATGAGTTTCTTAAGATTTGATATGATGTATAAAGATTCAATTTTTCACATATTTTGATCATAATTTCAAATTCATGATCAAGAGCGAATTAAGAAATATTAGTTACACTGAGTTCAGTTGAAGTAGCATGATGACATTTGAAAAGTTTTAGGAAAATTTTTAAATGAATATCTAGATAAGTTACTTAAGGACAAGTAACAGTTCAAGTATGGGAGGAATTAATAGGGGTGTAGTATATAGGTTTTTAGGCCATAATTTTACATGTTTTTCACCCCTATCTTGACGTAAAATTGTCCAATTTATGTGTATTTTTAATGAAAATTCAAATTCGTAGTAAAATGAGAAGTTTTATGTGAAATTGACCTAGGGTGGATGCTTTTCAAAAAGATCAAGGTTATTCTTTAACGATACCAATAATCTCCATTCAAATCACCATTATAGTCCCACTCAAATCAAAAGAATAATGGCTGCGTTTAATAGCACCATTTTATATCGACTAACCATTATTGAAGATCATAATTCTTGAGAGATGAATTGTAAGTTAAAAACAACATCATTGTTTAGCGACTTTAAAGGTTATTATACTCTCTAGAAGCATTGTCCAACATATATTTTAAAGATAATTTAAATTATGCATCCCCAAATCGACTCTAAACCTAGTATAGTGGTATATAAACATATTACAAAGGGTTTAACAACAATCAAGAAGTAGATTAGTAAATTAGTTAGTCATATGTAGGTTTTCTTAGTTAGTGATCTTTTGCTTTTTTTTTTTTGTAAGTTCCTTTTAACTTTTGTATCAGATACATTAAGAGTTATTTTAAGTGTTTCAAAGAGGAGATCAAAGGATTATAAATACAATTACAATATTGGAATATCGATATTCTTGGTGTGTTCTTAAGTCTTTAATTCGTTATATATAAATCTTATTGTTGTATCAATATATATATTTTTATAATCAATTCTTTGTGATTATTAATAAATATGGGTAGTTAAATTGATTAATACATAAAGCAAGATAAGTAGATGGATTAATTGAGTTATAACTACTGAATTGTGTGATGATATATATTTTTTTATTTTGAGTGTTTAATCATCTATTATGGATTAACCATCTATCATTGATTCATAGGTAATTAGAGATCGGAGGAATCCACCCTAGTTACTGACAAATTGGTAAACAACGTAGATTAAATCAATGAATGACCAAACATTGGTTAATTGTGAAGGTGTCAATTCTAAAAGAAGATTTTAGAGTTGACCTTCTTAATCGTTAAACCTATTAACAAAATAATTGAATATGATTAATAGAGAGAAGACATTGACTTTATCACAACTGAATCTTGAATTAAAGAAGATACCTTAAATCTAGTCGTATAATAATTTTTAGATTTAATTAATCCATTTAAACCCAAACCCGTAGTCAAAATTTTAATATTGATAACCATATTAATATTAATAACCTTAAATTACTTCTTGTAGTCTTTTACATTGATTAAGTAGCTTAACTAATTTGTTAGTTTAATTTAATTTAATTTATTATATTCACTTGGTTTCTTTAGATAATTATGCATCAATTGACTTAGCAGTTATAGTAGATCCTTATGGGAGCAATTCCTAGATTCATATTATATTCACTTAGTTTCTCTAGATAATTATGCATCGATTGACTTAGTAGTTACAGTAGTCTTGGATTAAAGATTGATTAAAATTAAAGTATAAGAAGCCCACAAATATATCTCTCTACAACAGATGTTGAAGACACCTCTCTCTCACTTATGCAAATTGCTATATAATAAAAAATCATTTTTATAATTTCTAAATTTTAACCATAACAAATTGGATATGTAATTGAATCCATTCAATATGTAATTCCTAATTTTTTTTTCAATATTTTGTTTATGTGTTCGAATCTAAGAAGTTTTAGAGAATATATGTTATCCTTTAAGAAGTCAAAATTGTAACAAGAGAGTTGGAAGCTATTCTTGTAATATGATTACCTTTGGTAAAGTTATTACATAGAAGTGCTCATTTTATGAAAATTCTCGATGACTTACCCTCTACTTTTGTGCCTTTAGTAGGCTTAGAATTTTCGGCAATTGCAATGGCTTCTCTGTCTCATGATGAACGTTGTTGTTGTGGTTCTCCATCTACACAATTTTCTTTATAGATGGTCGGTGACTCCTTGGTATACTACTGGTTTTAATTGATAGGATACTACCAAAGTATTTACCAGTGAAAGAAACAACATAAGTCATTTCTTTGTCTTACTATGATAAAGTGGAATAGTAGTTGCCTAGGCTGATATTTGGATCCAATTTTTACAAAAACCAAGCAAGTGGTAATTAAAGTGTATTCATATATGTGTATGGAAAATTTTTTTTAATGTTATAATTTTTAGATGTTACATGATTTCCATGATAAAGTGCTTTTCTATAATTGATTAACTAGAATGTACCTTATTGTGTTACTTTTGTGTATTGTGTGTTTAATATGAATTTTTTGAGTAATTAGTAATTGAGATGTACCTATAAATATGCTTTAGAAATAAAAATAAATTATAAATGTTGGGTGTTACTTATTTATATGATGGTTTATCTATATGTGGTATTTGGTGTGTTCTTGCAGTATATTTAAAGTATTATGTATTTTGTAGTGTATTTAAAGCATTATGTATTTTATACAAAAGTAGTTGTTATATGAATTAAAAGGCTATGTGAAATTATAATTGTTGGACATTACATGATAAATTGTTTTTTTAATTAGAGTGTATAATTACATGAAATTCATGAAGTATCTGTGTGAAATTATAATTGTTAGACATTACATGATAAATTTTTTGTTTTAAATAGAGTGTATAATTACATGAAATTTATTAAATATTTGTCTTAAAATATTGAGTGTATTTATTATATGATTATATGATATATATGTTATGGATTTTGTAATGAATTACTTACGTAATATATTTGTGAGAGATATATTAAATAAATGGTGTTTTGTAGGTATACAAGATGTTGTATTAATTTTAATTTATACATGAACACAAAGATTGCAAGAATGCATAGATATGAAATATTGTGATAAGGCATGATTGGTTGGAATTATGATATATTAAAAACTAAAAAGAGATATTGAATTAGTAATTTGCCTAAGACATGGTATACTCAATGCTAAGTTTGTGATGATGATATGGTTATGATTAATGTCAGTCACCTAGTTGCACACATTTGCCTTTTTTTACTCAATCAACTTGCTAGAGGTTATCTAATGTCTATCTTTTATTTTTATACATTTATTTTTATTTGACCTACTAAAAGTTCTCTAATGTCGATTATTTATTTTCATGCATTTACTTTTCCTACATCATTGACCTACTTGAGATTTTCCAATGTGAATCATTTATTTTCACGCTTTTGATCTTTATACTTCATTGAACTATTAGAGCTTCTCATTTTCATTCATCTATTTTCTATATTTATCATTTTTCATCAACCTGTTGGAGGTTATTTAGTGTCAAATTTTTATTTTCACGCATTTACTTTTTCTGCTTTATCGGCCTACTAAAGTTTATCCAATCTTGATTATTTCTTTTTATGCATTTACTTTTCTTAACTTATTAGTCCATTAGAGGTTTTCTAGTGTCAATCATTTATTTCATGTATTTATTTTCTTGTTTCATTAACCTCTTGAAGATTCAGTAGTATTTATCATATACTTCTAACAATTACTTTTCCTGTTTGATCACGTATTTACTTGTCCTTTTTTATAAACTTGCTAAATGATATCTAGTGCCCATTAATTATTTCTACGCATTTACTTTTTTCAACGTTATTTAGGAATTTCTTTATATCATGTTTAGAATAAATGAATTTTGTGAAATCTATTTGTAATTAAAAATTTTTAATTTGAAATACAAAAAACTACTCATTTTAATTATGAGATTTAAATTTTATGGAATTCAATATAATTAATCCAATTCCCATCAAAATAGTTGAGATTTCCAAATGAATTCTACAAATTTAAGAAGAATGTTTTTATCTTCTAAAACTATCCTTATTAAACTTTTATCTTTCTTGTGTTTGCTTTTATTATACAACAATATATAATATATTATTAATATTTATATTATTAATATATTTTAAAAAAACATTAATATTCTTGCTAGACTAATATATTATGTATTTTATATTATATTATATTATAATTATAATTATAAATATATACTAACCTTAGTTATATTATATTCTTATGTAATATTCTAATTATATAATTATAATTATATATATTATATAATAAACTAATCAGTAAAGTGACATCTCTTCAGTGCCTTATCGTTTTATTAATACAGTGTTTTTTTGTTATTATTCTTACAATCATCCATCAAAATGTTATTTTTGTTAACATAGTGATGCAATTTTTTTTAATATTTTTATTTTTGCAAGCATTAAAACTACCACCCAAACATTTAAAACATATTTGCAAGCAGATTTCAAAGGTATTTTTTTTGAATTTAATTCTACTACTTGATTTTTTTTTTTGGTATTAGGAAATTACGTTTGTTTGCTGAAATTAAGTTTTTTTTAGGTATTTTAAGTTTTAAAAATATGTTTTATAATAATAATAAGTTTTAATGATTGTTTGCTAATAATAAGTTTTATTAGGGGACGCTGTTTGGGCAAAAGCGTAAATTAGTTAAAATCTGATTCTTTATAAACCCTAAAAACCTTACGCCTTTGTTTTTCGTAATCGCAAAACCTAAAGCAGCGGCTGTTCTCTTTTTGTTCCTCAATTCTCTTCTTTGATCAGGTACGGCCTGTTCCTTTTTCTTTATACATCATTCATATTTATTTGGTGCTTCTATTTAGCTTTTGTTTGGTTGTTGCATTTTTGTTTCTCCTTTCATAATTATTTTGGGGTTGGATCTGTTGGTCTGTAGTTAAATATGTGGATCTCTTTTGTGCTTTTCAGTTTGGTTTCCAGTAGACTTCAGGAAAGTGAAATTGGTAACCATGTGACTTGTGGGCAAGTGTATTTATTATGATGTGCTGATTAGGGTCTCGTTGGAAACAAGTGTTTACTACATGACTCTTCCTGTTATTGTAAAGTAATCTTTTCTTGAAGCTGGTATAATTTAGTTTCTGTTATCTGCTGCTTCTATAAAGGTTTTTATGGAAACCCTTTTTGATATGAAGGTTAAGGTGGTCAATTTTTGGATTGCATTGTGGTCCTTGGTGTTGATGGAATGTGATTGAAATGTAAGCTTTATAAGTAAATGCAGTCTATTCCCTTGCAGAATGGATTCCCAGATTAAGCATGCTTTGGTGGTGAAGATTATGGGTCGAACTGGGTCTCGGGGCCAAGTCACTCAGGTTAGAGTCAAGTTTCTTGATGATCAGAATCGGTTCATCATGAGGAATGTGAAGGGACCAGTGAGAGAAGGGGATATTCTCACCCTTCTTGAGTCTGAAAGGGAGGCTAGGAGGCTCCGGTGATCACACACTCAGATACATTGTTGCTTTCCTTTTTAATTCTTGGCTAGAGGTTGCTGGTGTTATCAATAGCTTCCGTAGACTGTGTTCATATACCTTTGCTTTTTGGCACCAAACCCTGAGTTTAGATTTATGGGTTTCTGGAAGTGGGTATGGTTTTAGTTTCTTGGAATTATTTTTCTTTGTTGCATTGCTTAAATTTTAAATTCCTTTGGTGGTAATATGACTAGATTCAATACAATCTGCTTTTGTTTCCAGTACTTGGTTGATGAGACGAACTATTGGTATATGATTGTGGACTTGTTAAGTTTCAGTGGTTTGGAAATTGAGTCAAATAGTTCAGTAAAACCTTAAATTTGGTATGCAACAATCTTTTTAATTCAAGAAGACATATTACATTTCTTTGTTTTTATTTTCTTTATCTGTTCCGCCCTTTATAATTCTGGAGTTCTATTTGCTATATTAGCAGCGTTTCTTAATTCCAAAATTAACTTTCACTTCTGGTTTCTTTTGACCCTCTTCCTTTTTCTTTGTCTATTTTTTGATTTACAAAAAGATGCCTAATCACACATTTGTTCTAGTCCTAGTGATCTAGTTCTTATCTCTTAATTTCCTGATATTACATCTTGCTTCGGTGTCTTAGCTCTTAAGGGAGCTTTGTGATTTTCTTCTGTGGAAACATATATGTATTACGAGGGGAAAAAAAAGAAAAGAAACAAATTCCTTATATGGTCACATTATCATATTAGCTAGCAATTATTTTCTTTCCACGTTCAAAAAGTCTACCGATGCAACCGATATCCTTGTTAGCTTGATAGGGTCTGTATGTGTCATTAATGGTCTCTTTATTGTTTCATTTCTATGCCTGTTGAATGTGGATCTGTCAACTAATTAAAGGTGGAGAACAACTAAAAATTTGAATATCATTTTATCTTAGGTCAAAAGTATGATTTTATGAAAAAGTAAAAAATGTGATTTACTTTTTCAGATTTGCCAAAAATTTAAGAAATACTTTGTCAGTGTGCAAATAATATTTTAATGTTTTAAAAAAAAGGTGAATATAGTATTGAGTTTATTATTGAATAAAGAACATAGTGTCATCAATATATAGAATAGAAGATAAAAGAAAATAGAAACAAGAATCAAGAAGTTAAGAGAGATGTAGGGTTCATAGAGAGAATTGCTATAGAGAATGAAAAAGACTGATAATTCTATCCATTATCCTGCTTCAACTTTACAACTTTTATAAATGATCCATTCATTTGTTGATGTAAGGGGACTGCTTACACTTCCTCTTTTTCTACCCTCAAAACTCTTTTTCTATCCTCAAAACTTTGTTCAATCTTCATTTCTATTCGTATTAATATTCCCTTAATAACTTTGCGCCAAGGTTGTAGCAGATGCACTCTCAAAATATATAGTTGTCCTTCACCTTTTCTAAGCATAAGCTTGGGTAAAGGGAGATCATCTCCAGCTTCAATGCATGTAAATGGAAATGGTGAAAGTGGCCATTCCCGTGCAGTCTCTTTGAACGCAATTGTTATAACCGCTAAATACATGATAATATTTGGAGTATCCTGTGTAAGCTCATTCTTTATCTAAACACCATTATTTGCAGAGAAACTCTCTTCACAATCGACCTAATCTTTGTCTTTTCTCACCTAATCTTTGTCTTTTCTTTCTTTCAAGTCATTAACAGCATCTTCTATCATCGTATTGTTAGTTTCTTGCATTTGAACACTTATAATCTCATCCTTTTTTAAAAAATCTTTACTGTCTTTGTCACTTTCAAAAGATTCTGAAGTACTACTAGGTTGGCATTGTGCCACAACTTCCATAGAGTGAGGGCCCTCAACCAAATCCAAATGTGGCATAAGCATCTCGTCGTGCTCTTGATCCAACGAGCGGTGGAGTCGTCATAGTTATGGAAGGTAAGAGAGAGATCATTCGATCAAAAGCCTGGAGACTAAAAACTTCTCCACTTTCTGTTTTAAGAATTTTTTGAATCCTTCCAATCCATTCTGTTTGTTTATTTTGGTATAATTGCAAGAACCATTCATTCAATTCTTCCAATTTCCTTTTATGGTGCAGCTCCATCGCTTTCATTTAGTTACAGAAATTTCTTTCAATACTCTTCAATTCTTAAAATTCTTCTTCTAATCTCATTCACCAAATTTCTTAAATCATAAACCCTAATTGAGGAAAAATCTTGTATTAAATGGTATAAGAGAATGAAGCCCATGAGTTGAGGAGGTTTGAAGAAAATATAAGTAACCGATTGAAGGAGTAGGAATTATGTCAAGAAAGGATGATGTAAGAATTGAAAGAATGCATCTTGCTGTTATTCCAAGAAACCAATATAATTGACTGGAAAGATACCTAATAATTAGAAAGTGTCTAAAATGAAAAGTGGAGAAGACTTGGAAATAAATGATCTGCAACTATTAGAAGAAGACTTATCCACTTCTCTTTGAAAGGCTTCTACAATTAACAAATCAAAGCCTCAGGCCATGTTTTGTATGGCTTCAATATTTGGTTTTGGTTTTTGGTTTTTGATTTTTGATTTTGATAAACATAGAAATCGAAAAAAAAAACACAAAAATCGATAAAAAACATACTAATAAAGCAAAAAAATTGAATATAATAACACAGAAATTGAAAACAACACGCAAAAATTAATACAAAAATGCAAAAACTACAACTAAGAATCACAACCAATAATAATACTAAACGACCCCTCAATTTGTGTCTTTTTTTTTTCATAGAGTAAATAGTTGCAGACCATTCAAGAAAATCTTGATTCCAGTTGCATCTATAATGATAAATCTATCTTTTTTGAATATGAGTACTATTTTATAGCAAAGATGGAAGTGTGTTCTGAACATTTGTTTGGTTTTGTACCTATATAAGTATAGAGGATTCAACTTTTGGGTCTTTTGAAAGTGATAGGACAATGAAGATTTTGTGAAAAAGCTTGGGATTATGGTTGTTCAAGTGCAAAAAATTGAAAATAAAATGGTTCTTGGAGTTCAAATAAAGAATAGGTTTTCAAAGCATACACCAAAATTTATCATGTATTTGGCTATTATAGCAATTTCATTTGAAGATGCTGCAAAGGAAGGGCCACCTTCACCATTTTCATTTGCATGCATTGAAGCTAGAGATGATCAACTTTTACTTAATTCACAGCCTAGAAAGGTGAAGGATAACTATATGTCTTCGATGTACCTCAACGTCAACCTTATGGATAAGGTTGTTAAGTAGGGGAGCATTGATATGAGTTTAAAAAGAGATCAAATAAGGGAGTTAAAGAGCAAGGGAGAGGAGCGAAAGAGAAACGAAGACAAATAGCAGAACAAAAGAAGATGAAGATGATGAAAAAGAGAGTGCAATACGATAATGTAATATAAGGAACGATATCATTTAAAACTAAGGAGATTAGTTGATTAGTAATACACGTATGTATAGTCATTTAATTAAACCATATTGAATAGCTTAATTAGCAATTGATATATCCATTATTATTAAATAGGAAGTTTAACGAAGAAATTGATGAAACTCTCTCTCTCTCTCTCTCTCTGCACTCTCTTTTCTAATTTCTGTAACTTCTTAAAATTCTTCTTCTGATCACATTTACCAAAATCCATAATTCTACCTAGAGCTATTAATATAACAATTTTTTAATTTCACATCAATAGTTGGTATATAGCCGTAATGAGGTTTATGTTTAACTTAGGAATTTAGGATTTAAAATCCTAAATCAAACCCTAAATTTTCAAATCACATACCAAATTGTAAATTCTATTGATAAGATTGGAATTTATTAAATTTTCATATGCTTTTTAATGTTATTTCAATATTATTTTATTGTTTAAATATTTAATTTGTGCTATATTTTGTTTTATGATAGATTTATTTCTTTAACACAAATTTGAGCCAAAACATGATAAATTTAAATTAATTTGAACAAAAATTAAAGACTGTATTATTTTGGAAACAAAAAAAAAAGAAAGAAAAGAAAAAATGGAAAAACTAAGCTCACTGTTTTAACAAAACGGTGAGCAAAAGACGCATACTCGGAAACAAAGAGTAAGAGGAGCTGGGATTTTAATTGAATTTGTGCACGAATCCCTAGGATATAAAGGAGGAACAAAATAAGAGACAGGGGCTGGCGGCTGAGGAATAAAAACAGCAGACAAGTGGGTAGAGAGGACGGCTTGGTGCAGTGGGAGGCTTTGGACAGGCGGCTGGAGGTTGGAGTCCTCGGCTTGGGAGGCTTTGGCTCCACCAACGTTGCTCCACCAGACGCCAGCTGCGCACCAAGGACCAGGAAGGCGCACACCCACCTGCACGCACCAAAGGAGACGAGCAGCTGCACAGGAGACACCCGCTTGGAC
>JAOXYD010000005.1:22367991-22389726 GCA_028565735.1 Pinacopodium congolense
ATTAATAATAATAATAATACGAAAATTAATAATAATAATAATATCATATATTATTATTATCAATTAATAATAAAAATATTAATAATATTAATAACATTACAATTAGGAATAATAATAATAATTTACTAAATTAATAAAATTAATAATAAAAAATTAATAATAATAATAATAATAATAATAATAAGGATATTTTGGTCTTTTGTTTATTATTTCTTTGTCATTCCAAGTTTATATTTTCAAACCAAACACTGGCATAGAAATTCTTTAGTGGTAAACCAAATAAAGTAATACATATTCCATTCTATTCCTCATCTATTCTATTCATAATGAATAGCTATTCCATTCCTTATCTATTCCATTCTTTAAACCAAACATACCATAAGTGACTTCTCAACTAAGCCTTCACATTTTTTGTTTCTGTTTTAATGTTTTTAATGAATAAAATATATGAATTTGTTTAAAAGTTGATGTATTGGACTTTGTGACTATTCATTTTACATATGAAATTGACTTTTATGAATTAGGTTGAAGTTTAAAGAAGAATAAAGTGATCTAAATTCAATGTGATTCGATATGATTAATTGGTTATATAACATCTTAATAGTTCATTAAGATTGAATGCTTAAGGAAATCTTTTCAATGGTTATGTTTGATGAGTTTTGATCATTTTTCCGATGATTATATTCTATTATAAGATTGATGACGGATTAGTTTACTTGAGCACAAGTAAAAATTTAAGTATATGGAAGTTGTTAGGGGCATAATTTGACGTATTTTTAAGTGATATTTGATGTGCATTTACCCTTATTTTAATGCTTAAATATTCAATTTATATTTGGAAATGTTTAACTTTTAAGATAAAGTGAAAGAATGAAATTTTATGTAAAAATATTCAAAGGAAAAGCAATTTTAAGAGATCAATGGTAGTCTAGCCAAAGCCATTATTGATCCCCTAAAACTATGTTTAAGTATCTGTCTCCATCTAGCTGGATCTTTTATGATTACTCATGCAACTTACTCTAACTTGTAGTAGGCATCTAAGGGACATAAAAATGAACATTTTTGCACCAAATGGATAGATCTTTAGGAGCCACAAACTTTTCTTTAAATAAAATTTTCATTTTCTCTCTTTAGGTTAGATTTTTCTCTTGTTTCATTTTTCAATATTTTATTTTATAGATTCAAGCTTTGTTTAAGAATTCTAGAGGATCATACACACAATTCAAAGTTGAAAAACCATATGGGCATGTGATTTGGTTTTTTTTAAACTCTTGAACTCATTGTATTTTACTCTTTTACTAGATTAATTCAAGAAAATATTTCTCAAGTTTCATACGCTTTTTTCTTTGATTTAAATGTGTCTCTAATATAATTTTTAGCTAATGTAAGGTTATTAAATGGTTTAATTAAGTTCATATGCTTGTTGTGGATTTGATATTTGTTTATTTGAGTACTTAATTATTGTTCTAACTTGATCATTTAGAATAAAGCCATTAGATAGCCTTGGATTTGAGAAATTTAGTTTGGTTATTAGAAAAATCAATAAACAACATGATTTAAATCAATGCATGAACAAACTCTAATTAATCATGAGGGTGCTAATCTTGAAATATGGGATTTTAATATTAGACTTCTTAAACTTTAAGCCTATTAACTAAATTTGTTATATGATCAAACTTCAATGTATAATCAATAAGAAAAGGGATTGACTTAACCAAAACTGTGACTTGATTTCATGAAAATATCCTAGATTAGGCATCACAATCTTCAATAACTCAATTAAGTTATTAAAAACCTGAACCTTGGCTAGTCGCGTTTTTTATATCCATTACCTTGATTGGAAGCTTTTAGGTAGTTAAGTAGTTTAATTTCATAACTTAATTTCATCATTCAATTAATTGGACTTCTCTAGATAATTGTAATTTGAATAACCTAGTACTTATAATATTTTCCTTATGGAATCAACATCTGAACTAATTTTGAATATACTATATTACTTGTTTACTGATGCACTTACCATTAAATTGGTCTTAAGTTTAATGTTGAAATTGTGTGATAAAAGATTGAATTTTCATTGAATTTTAGACAATCTAGACCAGCCAACAAGCCTATAGATCTTAGCGTTCCCTGGCCCATGGTGCCAAATAGATGAAAAGGTAAAATGAGGGTTCAAAAGGTCAAATGATTAAAAGGTAAAAGGTAAAATGAGGATCTTTCTCACGAATGTTAGGAGGATTATTATGCATTGGTTATATGATTATGAAAATTAGAGTGTTTTTAAACTATTTTACTTTAAAAACCAAAATAAATTTTACTTTGCAAACCTGCATAGCAAAAGGTAAGTGCACCTATCAAACAAGTAATAAAGTAAAGTATTTTAAACCCCAAATGTTGATCCCACAGGGAAAATAGTTAATTATATTACAATTATCTAGAAAAATCCAAATAATTTGATTAAAAACTTGAAAAATGCTAAACTACTCTAACTCAACTTAAACACTTTGAAAATGATTTTTAATTGCTTTCAAAATTTTCTAAAAATTACCAAATGTGAAATTTAGCTAAGGATTTGGTGATTGATGATTTAATTAAGCTTTAAAAAATTTTAAGATATGATTAGAGTTCATTTACAAAATTAAAACAAAGTTATAGTTAAGACTTTACTTTATCTCTATTAAACTTAGTTTAAAGATTGGTTATGCTTTAAATCTAGTCAATGGGTTTTAAATTCAAGAAAGTGACTTCTGGATTTTTAAACTCAGAACTCTAACTCTCATAAAAAAATCAAAGTTTGGTCATTCATTGATTAATTTATGCTAATTATTTATTTTTCCAACAACCTAAGTTGATTTCTCAAGCTTAAATTATCTTTAACACTAATCTTAAGTAGCCAGCTCAAAATTAGTACTTTTAATACTTTAATAAACAAAACTCAAATTCTATAACATCTCTTTAAGCTCTCTTAAATTATAAATACACCAATCTTTAGTAATAAAAATGATTTAGCCACACATCTTGATCAAAACATACAAAACATATAACTTAAGCATCATGTCTTAATAAATTTGAAAATATGAGCTATAAATAAAGTTTAGGAGTTATAAAACAAACAAGAGCAACTCTTATGAGGTTGATAGACTCCTTAACTTGTTCTTGACTTCACAACAGATTTAGATCAACACAAATTAGCAAAAAAATCAAAGAACAATTTAAGATATGAATATAAATATGAGAACATTGATAAATTTGAAAAATGGAGCAAATGAAGTAATAATGTAAGTAAAGAAACCACCTTAGATGATTTCTAGACTCAGATATGAGTCTTAATAATAAGTTCCAATGTCCAGAAACTTAGAAAATAATATAGAATTTGATAACAAAGTGTTTGAAGCCTAAATGCTACTTAGAACATATAAAGGGAAAAGGTTGAGCTTCTCTCTCAACTTTCATATCTAATTTTTCCTTCATTGATGTGTGTCTCACTGTTGTTTTTTTGTTTTGTCAGCTCTAGCAGCCTCCCACATGAACCAATAGATAGGAAAATTAATTGGAGACATATCACAGTCATAAATTGAAGATTTGATGCAGATATGCTTAACTAATTGATCAATGGTGGGCTGGTTCAACGTACAACAGCGAGTTATAGATCGCCATTGATAGGCAATTTTTAACTTCTTCACCTTGGGTCTGTTCATTCTTAGCCTTGGGGTTGGGAGCTAGCAGTTGATGGTTCGGGATCTTGGTAAATTTCCCTTCTTTTGCTCTAATCATCATCTTTGATTACTAACCTGCAAATTAAACATAATAACACATAAATTTAACATTTAAACACCAAATTAGGGGTTAAAATTCAACAAATTATCAATAAAAATCATTAAATTTGACCCTTCACAAGGATAATAATCAAGAATGTTGGCTTTCATTCATTGATTGGTATTGGTTATTTGTCACTCTTCTATGTATGTTCGTTGCTATTACATTGTCATCATTGTTTGTTACTATTATATGTATGATTTGGGTTGTCAATTCAAATAATTTAAAAGATAAAAAGGATCTTTTCAAAGAAGCTTTAATTTCATTCACTATTGTTGAGTATATTTGTCATTGTCACGTTATTGTCATCATTTTTGCTTAATGGGTTGGGTTGTCGATTTTATTCTATTTCATTTAATAAGAGTTTAGGTGTATACAATTCAAGAATAGGTTTCTAAGATATGTTCGACTAGTATGCTAAAAAAGGTGATTTTCATACCTAGCTATTGTGTTTTAAGAATGTTTGTCACTTTCATTAGTTTTATTGACAGATAGCTATTATGTTATTGCAACATTTGTTAATTACCTTACTCTTATCAATTTTGTTATATTTGATTCCATTATAGTTAAATTTGTCAAGGTCTAATGATTGACTATTATTTGTTATTAAGTGTGTGTGATTTATATTAGGTGAAGTACAACTCTTACAATAACAAGCGTATCAATCACTTTTACACTTGTGTAATGGTAAGGAGAAGCATTGGGAGGTTTCTTCCTAAGGATGGACCTCTGTGTCAGGTAATCCTTCATCTTCTCCCTTCTAGAAATTTTGAGATTATTGTCTTTATGATAGGTGGTTTAGTTTGGCAATGTGTTGCTAAATTCTCGTAGGGCTAGATTTAGATGTGACTTGGTTGTAGCTTAAAAAATGCCAATTTTGTGAGTGAGGACTTAAACTATATGGTTGAGTTTCCCATTATTGGTTCAATAGGAAGTGGAAGAAACACTAGAGAAATTGTAGTTACTCACGAATGATCAAAGGTAACTGTGTTGAATAAATCAGCAACAAAATGTTTATGAATATTATATAGTGAAGCAATTTGTTCTATTTTGTCAATAATGGTGAGAAGACAACTATGTGTGAAGGCATTAGTCAAATCAGCGATATAGTGAATAGACATTGAAGATGAGAGATTTAAAAGTAGTGTTATGTTAGTAGAATGTTGTTTGTGAACTCAATTGTCAAAAGTCCGTAAATGTCCAATCTTGGTGTAGGATGTATGAATCTCGGATGAGGTAAGCATCGTTATTCATACCTTATATTTGGTTTCTCATTATGTTTGTGAAAAATAATTGTACAATGAATTATTAATTATGAAGTGGAAGGTAAGAGACAATGACTCATAGTAGATTAAAGGTCACATTGTTAATTCAATCACCAATATGTTTATGAATATATAAATGTAGCCGTGCAATTTTTACTAGTCTATTGATGCTAATGAGAAGTCCCCTTCGACTAAAATTGTTAAAGAACATTCTAACATAAGGTTTAAGGAGAGCAAGAAGAGAAAAATAAGGGGAAGAAAATTAAGGTAAATTTTATTAACATCATGGTGTATATATATATGTATATATATATATATATATATTAGCATAGTAACCTAAAATTATGAATGAAATTGCATATTAATTGCATGCATTTAAAAGAAGAGACTTATAGGTAGTGATGTGGCAACGGAGTACTATTTGTACACTCAGTCGTCAGGAGTTCATTAGCATCTAATCTTTATGAAGGAAGTATGAATCTCATACATGAGCATTATTATTTCTACCATATGATTGTATTAGTCATTGTGTTCAAAATAATTGTGGAATTAATTATAATTTATGTAGTAGAAGACAAGATTTAGTTACCTGTAGAAGCTCAAAGGTAACCATATCTATTACATCATCAATATATTTATGCATATGTTAATGTAGTGAATAATTTATATTAGTTTGTTAATGTTGGTGAGAAGATATCTATGCCCATAAATGTTAAGGAAAACTTTGGTCGGAGGCTTCAAGAGAGCAATAAGAGAAAAAAAATAAGGTGATGAAAAATGTGGTTAATATTGTAAACTTTATGACGTGTGGACATTGGCATTGTAACCTAAAATTATGAATAATAGTATATGTTGATTGTAGGCATTAAAGAGGAAAGAATTATAGGTAATAATGTGGTAATGGAGTGCTATTTATAGATTCAATTATAAGGAATTTGTTAACATCCAATTTTTGTGTACGAAGTATAAGTCAAAGATGAGGTGAGCATTATTATTTATACCCTATATTTGGTTTGGTCATTGTGTTATGTGCTAAATAATTATGTAATGAATTATGAATTATGCATTGGAAGGTAAGGGGCAATGACGTGTGGAAGATCAAAGGTAACCTTATTAATTAAATTATCAATATATTTATAAATATATTGTTGTAATGAAGCAATTTATTGTAATTTGTTGATGGTCGTGAGAAGAAAGAGGAACACTCTGGTGGTAGGCCTAAAGGGAGTGGGAAGATCAAAGGGAAGGTAAGGAAACTTGTAATAACTATGTAGACAATGGCATTGCAACCTAAAAATATGAATGATAGAAGCTAAAAATATGAATGAAGGCATGTCAATTATAAGGAATGAAGAAGAGTGACTTATAGGTAGTCACATAGAAGGGGAGTGTTGTTTGTAGACTCAGTTGTGCGGAGTTTGAGAGTGCCCAATATAGGCTTTGAAAACATTAAAAACTAGTTTATGGAAGAATTAGTCGACCAGTATGAATTTTTTTGAGGAGCTGGTTAATCATTATAAGTTAGATTGGTTAATTAGTGCATAATGATTTGATAGATTTTTGTGAAAATTTTCCAGTGACTAAACGATTCATTAAATAATAGGATAGATGGTGTTATTGTACAGGATTATCAATTAATACTAATGAGTGATCGACCAATGTGTCTTATTGGTTGACCAATGGACGTAAAATCTAGACAATAACTAATTTTATAATAGGAAAATTTATATTTATTAATTTTTAATAAACACTAACAATCATAAACAATTAATTGGTTGATTTTAGTCTATAAATAAGTGATTTTAGAGTGTGAGTTATCTTCCCATTGAATCCCAAATGAATTAATTTCATATAAGTATTATGCAGTGATCAACTAGAGTGAAATAAATGATTTTAGGTGTGTGGTTATGATTTTTAGTGCATTCATTATTGTGGTTGTGAGCCCTCTTAAACACTTTGGTTGAGTAAACGACGATAACTTTTAAGTTTGTTATCTTATAGGCTCATTGAAATTAAGTCATAAGGGATACTTTTCACTTGTGAAAAGGAATATTTGATTATTTTGTAAGGTTGTTCTTCACCATAAAAAATCTTGTACAAAATTTACTCTTTACCAGTGAAGAAATATTATAGAAAATTATAATGAAATTTCTAACACGTGATTAGAGAGTAGATATAGGTGAGGTTTATGCATTGAACCACTATAAGTTTAGTTTTCCTTTCTTGTTCCTACCCTTATTACTTTATAAGTTTGTTTCAATTTAAGATATATTGATTATTTAATTTAATATAATGTCATAATTTCTCATTTTATTAAAATTTCATTTATGGTAAATTTTTTTGAATTAGTCAAAGACTTAGAAAAATTTTAGTCACATCCTAATTCACCCCTTCCCTCTACCCTCTCTTATATGCCATATAGGGCTAACAATCTTCAACTCTTCCAACTTTAAACCAAGCTTCCATCTCTGCAAAAACAATGTTATGTTAAAAACCTACAAGGAAAAACCTTTGTACAGTGGTTTTTTAGGAGAATTTTAACATGTAAAGATCTTATACATTGAGAAGCACACATTTCTCCTATTGTTCTATAACTTATGTTTTCATAATTGGAAATGTAGTTCTCTTATCTACAAAGAAACTTGTAAGCCCTAAAGGCACTCAAGAGGGTGGGTGAATTGAGTGATTAAATTTTTCTTTACTAATTAAACTTGTCACAAAGCCAATTTAATTAAATATGAGATGCAAGGTGAAAACCAATTTGATAACAGTTAAGCTAATGGCCAAAACCATACAATAAGTAATGAGAAAAGAGAAAAGGGAAGAGAAAGACACCAAGTTTTATATAAGTTCGCTTACCCCAAAGATAAACTACGTCATCTCTCTAAATACTTGTTGGATAATTATTTTACTAGCAAATCAAAACCAATTACAAACTTATTCTAGGGCGAAGAGTAACCCTTACAAGACAAATATTTTTAAGGCAAAGAAAAGTCTTTACAAGACACAATTTTCTTATTGAAGGTGAAGAGCAACCTTTCGACAAATCTTTATATGGTAAAGAGTAGCCTTTACAACATCAACTAACCAAATAGTTTAATAACTCTATTACAAGCAACCAATCACAACTAAAGATGTGTTTCACTTAAAGCTCAATTAAACTAAAGGATTTAATGCTTTACCAAATGATATGAATGATCAATGATACTCTTGAAAACTTAAAAAAAATTAATATGACAAATTTGATACATTAAAAACTTGTATGAATGATGAATGATGAATGATGAATGATACTATGAAAAATTAGAATAATCAAATCTGGATAGTTTTGATAGATATGAATATAATTGCTTTTAAACAAATAAATAAACCTCTAAAAATTCACCTAAATAGTTAATGATATTCTTAAGGACTTAAAAAAGTAGAAAACAATAATTTGGAAGCAACAATTTCGGGTTTAATCACTCTAATATGTCAATGAATAATAAATCATGTAAATGTAGATGGTTTTGATCAAACTGTGAATTTAAAGCTTAAACAAAAAAAACATAAATGCTTAAAAATCAAACGAAAAACTCTAGGACACTCTTGACACCTTAAAAAAACTAACACAATAAATTTATACACCTAGAATCTGATTAGGATGGCCAAAATTGATATTAACATAAGAACAGACTAAACAGTGACAGTTTGATATATATGCAAACTTAAGCTCGAAAATGATGAAACAAGCACCCAAAAATTTGAAACTTTGATTAATATAACTTTTGAACACTTAAAAACCCAAGAATAGCAAAATAAAACACCTAGAAATGGATTTAAATGATTAAGCACATAATTAAAGCAAGAACAGTTTAAACAGGGGTAGCTGTGATATATTTGAAATTTTAAGCTAAAAAAAATGAAGTAATCTCCCAAAAATTCGAAAAAAAAATTAAACAATCTTTGGGACACTTAATCAAATAGAAAATAATAATTTTAAAATTTTAAAAATAGATTAAGATAGCAAGAATCAAGAATAAACTAAGAACAGAATGAACATAAATAGTTTTGTTCCATGAATAAGTTTCAGCTTTAATCTATCAAAATAAGCACCCTAAAATTCAAAAATATGATTAACAAACTTTTAAACACTTAAACTAACTAAGAACAATGATTCCATACACACTAAAAAATAAATTAAAATAGAAAGGGATGAGATTAAACCAAGAATAGTGGAGAATGATGATAGCTTAGAGGAGTTGGTGATTTTGATCTTTTCAATTTTGTTTCTAGAGTATAAGAGCATGTTTTAAAGAGTTTGGGGATGTTGAATGATGAGTTAGGAAGGGTTTATCACATATAAAAAGAAACCCTAGACGTTTAGAAGCCAAAGACATGTTTAATCCAAGAAAGGAAATAAAGAGCTGCTAGAGACAGTTTTGAGTGATTTGTATTCTTAGAGCTTCAATCAATGTTTTAAGTGCTTAAAAATTGAAATAAAATTTTAGTGCACTCTTGAGGCCTTAAGAAAAATGTTTATGATGATTTTGAAGAAATAAAAAATGAGTTGAGTATTAAAAAATCAGATTGAATGATGATAATTTAAATCTGGATAGATTTGAGGTATGTCAACAAATAAGCTTGAACCAAATAAATTTCAATTCTAAAATTGCAAACAAATGACTAAAACAATTCTTAACTATCCAAACATTGAATAAGAATCCAAACAAGATTTAAAATATAATTTGAGACTATATGAATAACCAAAATGATTCAATTATTATGTTATGAAACTTTATGCAACTTTTAAAAATTTTGTGCAATGCATGATCAAACTTGAGCCTCTTAAATCATTGGGCAATAATTAAAACTTAGAAACATATTCAAAACAAACTAACTAAGGTCTTGTAGCTTCCATATTTCTTGTTCTTCCTTTAACTTCATTTTTGTCCTCCAAGCTTCAAGCTTTCCAAATGGAATCATAATGAAATATGCCTATCTTTAAATTTTACATCATAAACTTAAATTATTAGTAACAATTATGTTTCATTATCATCAAAACTAAAATTGGAACCTCCCTTGATTCAAAAAAACCAACCATGCATGAAGAAAAATGTGTAAAACTTTGGAGAAATTATGTTTCAACCATCTACCACAGAGGGAGGAATGTATGATTGTTTATCATTTGTAGAGGAAGATTCCCCATCACCTAATGCCATGTACATTTTAATTTAGTGTTACTTTAACTCACCCTCACACAAGAGCATAGCAACTTGAAATGGAGATGAGGATTTGGTGTTCTCATTAGTTGAGGTTGGATTGAAGATCTTTGGGATGTCCATACTTATTGAAGGAGGGCAAAGAGCTATAAGAGGAAAGAGTGAAAGATGTGGAATGGATTTTTTTTAGAAGTTAGTTCCTAAAAGGGAATAGGCAGAAAAAGAAAAACAAAGAAAAGAGTGAAGGATTAGGACAAAGTGGAAAGTAAGAGAAGATGTGACAAAAGGAAAAAGGAGGTAACTACCTGAGGAAGAAGCAACTAATGAGAAAGAACCACTAGAAATTGGCTAAGGTTGAAGTAAGAGTGAAGGATGGAAAAGGACGAGACTTGACTGAAGAGAAGGACAGAGGACCTCTTTTTTAGTAATGAATCCAAAATTGAAAATTATGCTAAATCATAGATGAGGTTTCAACAAATCCTAGATTGGCCCTTTAATAATGCCTTTTTGTAAACCACTCCCTCCTTTATTTGAATTTTATGGTCACGAATCTTATAAAGTGGCAACTAAGTGGGTTCAGTAAAAAAGAAAACTAAGTTTGTTAGTCTTAAAGGCATTCAAAAGGGAGGTGAATTGAGTGTTCTAAGAATTTGAACCTAATCGAAAATTTTAAACAACTCAAAATAAAAGGAGATTCCTATGCCATAAACAACCAAGTGCAATATGGAATCAAAATAATACAATACAAATATAAAAACATTACTTGGTTATTAATACTGTGGATATAGATAATTTGTCTAAATGACATTAATGCCTACAAAACTAAATCACTCAATCAACTATAGAATAAGAACATATCAAAGATAAAAGTAAAAATCTTTCGATTTACAACGATATAAACATTAAGCTATTCAAGTGTCAATAGATCAATTATACATTCAATAATAAGGAGTTTAAGGAAGAGAAAAGACATAAGGATTTACAATATTTAGACAATACTAACGTTGATTACTCTACTCTCAATAATAATGATGTTAGATTTTATGCTATCACCAATAAGGGGGGCGAGCTTCCTTTCTTTTCTGGATCTTAACTTGGGGAAGAAACTATCTTTAGTCCTATACTCCCTTCGACCAAATCCTTTTCTTTGGCACAGTATGAGGATGAGGCTCACTTTTGACTTATAACCCTATATTCAAAGGATTGAGCTGTCGAAAATGATATCAATTTATAAATCTTCTTTAATAAGAACAACCTTTACAAATCCAATATTCTTTGTTGAAAGAGAAGGGAAACCTTATACCAATATTTTTTAAAGAGCAAACTATACACAATTGTCTTTACACTAGGCAGGTGAAGAGAAACCTCACAATCTTTTTAAAAGTTAAAAAGCAACATATTCAATTTAACCCCACAAAGAGAACAAAAGCATACTTATAAAGATGTTTCACTTGAAGTATAATAAACTAAAGGCTTTTAGTGTGTAAAAATCAAATCAATGCACAATAACCCTCCATAAACCTTAATAAATTTGAATATGATGGTATAATAGCTCAAGAATTAGATTTAAAAAAACTAAAGGCTTTTAGTGTGTAAAAATCAAATCAATGCACAATAACCCACCATAAACCTTAATAAATTTGAATATGATGGTATAATAGCTCAAGAATCAGATTTAAAATATTAAATATGAAGATATGAGGAATAACAAAAAATTTAGTAATTTGGACAGCTTAGTGTTTTTAATTTTTTATACAAAACCAATCAAATAAGAGTACAATCAAACCAAGAAAAACATTTAGACACTTCGTTGGGACTTAAAAAACATAGAAAAATTAAATAATTGTACAAAAACTCAAATAAAAAATCAAGAAAATAGATTGAATAGGTAACAATCTCATTAATGGTTAAATTTGAGTATGTTGTCTTGTAAAAATGAAAACTTAATCTAGAAACATAATTAAATGATAAATATTAAAACTTAATCTAGAAACATAATTAAATGATAAATATTGATTCAAAACACTCCTAAGACCTTAAAAAAGAAAAAATAAATAAATTTAAGGCTCAACAATAGGTATGGAATGTATAAACAGAATGGTAAGCATAAGATATATAAGAAAACTTGAAACACTTGAGTTTATACAAAAATTCAATATATAAATCTTACGCAAAACCAATTATCAAAAGCCAATACATGATTCATACTCTTTGATATGATAATAGAAACTCATAACAAGGGTTTAAAAGTACAAAATCGTGATTGAAGTAAACAGAAAACATCTTGAATATTAATAGTGTGAGATTTGACTCCTTTTTTATGAAAGTTGTGAGATTCTTGTACAAAATCCACTTCAAACTTATTTTTCTTTTGTTTTAGGATGGTTGTTATATGTTAGTTCTAGGATTTTGGGTCTGATAATAACATATATTGACTAAAATAACCATTTTTAGGGTGTTATTTTTAAAATAAAATGAAAAAGGAAATTTTGTCGAACTTAAATACTTAAATCAATAATTTCATGAGGATTGTCGTAGCTATTGTGTACCATTGTTAATCTCTTGAACTAAAATTGTAAAATATGATCAAAAACATTTTTAAACTTTCCTAACATCAAACTTAATTTAAAAGAATTTTGAAAACATAATTAAAAATATTTTTCACTTATTACATTGATTTAAATGTTAATAGAAAATTTGTGAAAACATTAAAAAAATATGAGATGAATGAGGAAAAAAGGTTGAGCCCCTAAAACAGGTAAAATTCAAGTGATACTTACATATGCTTAATAAAGAGAGCAAATGACCTTGGATCTTCCATAATGTTTGACTTTACTTTTCCTTCAACTATAAGCTCTAAGTCCAATCTTTCATCATCATGTAACCTATCTTTTAACTTTGTATTAAGCACTTAAAAAATTAGTAGAATATATGTTTTGTTATCATCAAAACAAAGATTGAAACCTCCTTTATTTCAAAAAATTTCAATCAATAAATTTAACAGTTATTGACATTGGTTGTCCTTTAACTTGAATCCCTTACAGTTAACTTGTGGAAGTGATGTTCTATGAAATAATTCATTTGTACCATATAAAGCTGACTTGAACTTTATGACTTAGAATACAACTTGTTAGAGGTTTTAGTATTAATTAGTTTAGAATAATTAATTAGACTATCCTTCATTAGAATTTTTTTCCTTTCCTAATTAAATAAAATTTTCTACTTGCCAAATTTACATATTACTTTCCAAAATGGATTCATTAGATTTTCAAGACCATATCATAGTCTCTTAAGATAACACTGGGGCATCAATATTAAAATGAGTCCTTACGTTATGCATTTAAGCCCTTTGCAACACTTTATACAATGTAGTTGCAAATCCTCAACAACTATAAGCTTAGCTCCACTAGCTCTTACATTTGATAATTTACTTTATGGATAAGGGTAAGTGTAGGTGATATCATTGTCAACAAGAATGTAGAGAGGTCTCCTTTTGTGATATTCAACATCCTTTATTTTCTTAGCAACCCATTGAACACTTCTAACATTACTTAATAAGAAATAAAAGGTTTATTAATTCCATTTTTATTGAACCTGCAACTTACTTTTGAACCTCTTCTTATTCTTAACCACATAAAATTTTACTGTTTCTTTTTATATTTATGTCCATGTGTGTGTATCATTGCGGCAAAATAAATACAATCAATCATCTTTTGTTTAAACCTCCTTACTATTTAATGGGCTTTGTTGCCTTTAAGTAGTCTTAGTAACTATATTCTAAATGGTATTAAAAGGTAAAGGTAATAAAGCAAAAGGGTGAGGTGGTCACTAGTTAATGGTATTAACTAGAATCATCGCTAGAAGTGAAATGGGTTAGTAGAAATTATATATTTCAAGGTGCTTACACCTATTGGAGGGATAAAATATTGCAACTGTGGTCTTTTATTTCTCTAGCATCACACAAACTTGTTACAAGGAGTTATGATATAATAAGTTAATAGATATTCTAGTTATAGCTTCAACCCCATTAAGAAGAAAACCAAGATTAATGAATTTGTAGTTTATTAGAGCATCTTTCGAAAAAGGCAATATTCATATGTATAACTAGTTTGTCTTAAATCTTTGAAATCTCCTTTTGAATCTTCAAATGCTTCATCTTCTACTTATTATATTTCCTACATCTCCTATCGTAACTCTTTCATTTGATTGCATAAAGTGTTCTCTTTTTGGAATTCTTTATATCCTAGTGCTACTATTTTTAATGCTAATAATTATAGAACGTTGCTTGAGTGTGATAGTAAGGTACGGGGATTGACACTACTATACCAAATGATATATTAAAAAAAAAGACATCAACAATTTGCCAGTGTTTATGACCATTATAATTGTTATAGACTCAAATATTCTTACATATTATACATAATGTAGATAGACATAAAAGCTACAAATTAATAATTTTATAATTGCTCCCATACAAAAAATTAGAGCTCAAGGAAAAAAAATGTAGAAGAAGAAAAGAAGAGAAAAAATTCTAGAGATTAAAACTGTTAATTTCTTATGTGAAATTATCGAGGAAGCATTTTAAGAATATATGTGTTAAAGAGGTTAACCAGAGTTTTTAATGCAATTTTGTACTAGTAGATACCAATTGGAATGTAATGTATCATCCGAAAAACAAAAAAGTTGCAGTAAGTACCAGTTCGGTGACAAATACTGGTTAATACCAGTTATTTCGGTTTATAGTTCCAGTATCTACTAGATCAAAATGTAAATTGGACAAAATTTTCATTGTTCCCCTTTCCCTCCTGACGATTCACTAACTAGTCATCCCCTGCTCTGTCTTTCCCTCTACACTTGCTCATTGCCTTTATTTCCCCTTGTCATCGAGGTTATTCGCTCCATCGCCCTCCATACAATGCCAATGACTCCCATTCCCTCCTCTACCTAGCGCGCCTATTTCTAAAATTTGCCACTATAACTACACATGAAATTGATTGCTGGAGTTTAGGCACTAAGTATAAAAGGTTTTTCATGTCCTTAAAGAGAGAGAGAGAGAGAGAGAGAAAGAGAGAGAAGTGGAGAGAAGACCAATAGATTCGAGATACAAAAGTTCTTATTTGGTTTTTTGGTGTTTGGGGGGGTTAGGGAGGGGGGAGATGAAAGAGTGGTGTGTTGTTAATGGGACTTTGATGTTATTATGTCTTAATCGAGACATATGGAGAAATGAGAGTGGGATAAAATAAAATGGGATATTTGGAGGAGGTATTTAGGAAATATTTTGCTAATAAATTATTATATAAATTATTAGTGGGATTATCTTGATTAATGAATTCTTAATATTCTTTTATTTGGACACAATAAAAACTGATTTGGAGATTTGATTCTAAATTTAATGTTGTGATTATTTGTTTATTGTTACTTTTTTATATAAAATAAGTAAAGTTAAAAATTATATAGTATAACATATTGAAAAATAATTTTGAAAATTTTATAAATTATTTTATAATTTTAAAAAAGTATTTAAAATAACATTTGATATTAATTGGTATAATATTATATTAAAATTAAATTTAATATCCACACTAATATCGTATTTAAAACATAGAACAACTGCAAAGATAGCGAGTCGTATTATTATAATATAATATACAAGTCATAAATTTCCATGACCTTTTTAACCCATGTAGTTTATCCTTAATAAGTTAACTACCCTACCCTTCCGAATGATGGGCCGCCCCCTCGTCAGTCCAAAACACTTAATACGGTGCTATCACTTTAGGCTAGCCACGACAATGGTCCGGTCCGGTTCACTACACCGTCTTTCACACGAATAAAACCGCATCAAAAAGTGTCGTTGGACAACGTACGATTATATACGGCAAGAAGATAAAGAAGGCTAACGGCGTCTTAAAAATCCAATTAGTTAGATCCGAGTCTGGGTCTGAAATCTGAATACAACCAGCTCGGGAACGGTTTGCCATATAATTGAATATTGCTTTGGCAGTTGACAACTGCTAGATTAAGTGAAAGTGAGAAAATTTGAAAGCTTTCAAGACTTTAGGAAATGAGACCAAACATTGTATCCGAGGTAACGACCTCTCTCTCTCTCTCTCTCTCTCTCTCTCGCTTAACCCAAGCTCTGGTTTTAGGATTACTTAAATTCCTCTTAAGCTTTTTTGTCTGTTGTTTGGTTTTTGAGAAAAATTGCTACACGACACAGGACATGCAGCCTTTCGATCTTGAAAGGTTCTGTTATCTTTTAACTTTTTGAACATTTTGAGACGCTGGTTTTAGTTTTAGTCCTTGAGTTAGTTCTGGTGGAATAGACTTCTTTGATTAAATTGCTCTGCTTTTAAACAATCAAGCTTATGATCTGGGGAATAAAGTCTTCTGTTTAATCTTTGCTTTTTAGTTTT
Organism: Pinacopodium congolense; assembly: GCA_028565735.1. NCBI lineage: Eukaryota > Viridiplantae > Streptophyta > Magnoliopsida > Malpighiales > Erythroxylaceae > Pinacopodium > Pinacopodium congolense. The sequence goes on from JAOXYD010000005.1 coordinate 22,384,687, forward strand.
GGCGAGTTGTTAGATTAATATTGTGGACCGCTGACGGTGGAAACAGGAGAGCAGACAAGATTTTGGTGGAATATGTTTAGGGTTGTATTCTGAAATAATTGTGGAAATTGTTTTTTCAGCGGCAACTGTCAAAACGAAAAGGACATTTTGATATTTTGATAAAATATTGGCCCTTTTAGCCAAAGATAATTTTGGCAAAAATCCAATCTTGGTGCTCATTACGGTTTTTGATCTGATGTTTGCAGACAGGTATACCTACTAGGTTAGGGCAATGGTGGGACAACATTCCCTTCTTAACTTCGGCTGTGGTGATTCTTTGTGGTGCTGTATACTTGGTCTGCCTCATGATTGGTTATGACTCTTTCTATGAAATATGCTTCTTACCGTCTGTCATCATGTCACATTTTCAAGGTGATTTTGTTCATCAATGTATTTTGATGGGTAATTCAGAAGTCATACAAGTTCATGTCAAGTTATTTCATTTTTTCGTACCCTGCAGTTTACAGAATTTACACCTCCATTCTTTTCCATGGATCACTGCTTCATGTTCTGTTCAACATGTTGGCTTTGGTGCCATTAGGTTCGGAACTTGAGAGAATCATGGGATCTGTCCGCTTGTTGTACATAATAATGTTGTTGGCTACATGCAATGCTATACTTCACCTTTCTATTGCATTGTTGGTAGCACATATTCCTTTTCATTCGTTCCCAAATCTCATGAACGAGTGTGCAATAGGCTTCTCTGGAATCATATTCTCCATGATTGTTATAGAGACAAGCTTGAGTGGAGTCCAGTCTCGGAGGTTGGTTTTTTCCATTTTAAAATATAATGTTTTTGCACAAACTTGTGTTTTTATTCGCTTCTTAGTTTTTCTTCTCACACCTGCAAAACTTCTCCTTTTGGATTATTGATATGATTTATTCATGTGAAGAAGCATGGCACATGTAGCAAAGCTTATGAATGAAGAAATTCATTGTTTATGTTTTTCTCTTCTGCTTAAGAATGTTTTCATACAGTGAACTTTCTATTTTATGGTTTGTGCTAGCTTGGGTATTATTTAACTGATATATAGTCTGCTTGATTTTGCAGTGTGTTCGGTCTCTTTAATGTTCCAGCTAAGTGGTAAATACTGAGTCTGTGATACATTTCTTATGTGAAATTGTCTTTTCAATCTCATAATTCTCTTTTATGTGAAGATGTGACATTTAATTTGAAATGGATGCTTCAGGTATGCATTAATCTTATTGGTAGTGTTCCAGCTTCTCATGTCAAATGTCTCTTTACTTGGTCACCTATGTGGTATTTTATCAGGATTTGCATGTATGTCTTTGTGTTTCTACATTTCTTCCCTCTTTCTCCTCCCTATTTGTTTTCTGTGCCTAGCTTCTGAATTTGAAACCATTTTTAACGGTTCCAGATACACATGGTTTATTCAACCTCCTTATACCAGGATCATCCTTCTATTCAGCTATTGAGGCTTCATCTTGGTTTGTAAGTATATTATTGGAACTTGCTTGTGACAATAGATTGATTTCTATGGCGGCTCTTGGATGGTGATTGTCTGTTTCTTGGTCAAGGACAAAAGTAAAATGTTTCCTAAATAGATTATAATCTTAGAAAATGGATATTGTTGTGAAAATGTATATCTGCTCCTTCTCTCCCTCCCACACAAATTAACTTCTTGTGGTCAGTCACATCACGTGCCTTGTCTATCTTAACTCTACGTGGCTTTTGCTCCATCATCTTAGATTATGGAGCTCTACGCCTCACTATTTCTTGTTCTCATAGCACTTCCCTGCTATGTTCAATTTTATTCACATGTTATTCAAAAAAAATTTCTCATCATCTGGGAGGGTTTCAATTGATCAGCAATTTGCTTTCTCTCAATTTGTTTCCCCTCAGTTCTTGTTAGCATTGTTTTACTTTGCCTTTATCTTCACAACTACTGATTTTAATGTAATGTTTCTTTGTTTCCAATGGCCATTCTTCTTTGGGTTATGTGCTTTCATATGAATCTGTATTTTATTGCATATGGCTCAAGATCTGTTTGATTTCTTCCGCTATTAATTTCAGTCCTCTTGTGTGAGTCGCCCTAAATTTATCTTGTGCACTGGAGGTAGTTCTGCAGCCTTCATCCCCACTTATTCAGCCAATACGGCCTCCAGGTAGTTTTGTCTTATTGGATTGAAATGGTTAAATTACAGGGCATGTATCTTGATACATTTTTTGAACAGTGGATTATTATGGGGAAACTTATGGAGAAAGTTAACTTCATGGATGCCACAACGGGAAATTTCTGATCAGGTACTTAGGTATCTGGTTTAGATGTTTCATTCTTTAATCTTTGCATGCACATGCACAGATATAGTTTAATAAATTAAATTTTTTATTTGTGTGCAAAGATCAGTTTGAAATGATTACTTAGCAGCATTTATGGAATTTGATTAATATGTTTCTTTCTCCTGTTTTTGAAGGGGTAGACAAGTAGTTTTTTTTTTTTTTTGTATTCAAAATATTATAGTGCACCCATTCAAGCTAGGTTTTTGTTTTAGCCTAAAGGGGTTGGTTGATGTGTTTTATATCTATATGTAAATATATATAAAAGATATATGTAATCAGTGTTCCATGAATTTAGTCAACACAAGACAGTAGGTTTCCTGGAACGGGAAGGGCTCTTGGTTCTCGGCAAAGCCAAACTGGAAATTCAGATGCAAATTTGCAGGCTAGACTTTTGGACAATAGCAGCCCTGACCAGCTATCAGGCTTAGCAGGCACAGGTGCAGAAGGGAGGATATCAGATGGCAGGTATTTTTATGATTCCTTTGCGTCAGAAAGCAAATTCGCCGAAGGGAACAAAAAACTGTGTTACTCTTGGCAACTTACAATTGTTATTTCTCATCGTAGAACATTGAGCAGTCTTTTTATACAAAATTTAAAGCAAAATGTTGCTTAGTAAAATGCAAAAATTATTATTTACTGATAAAGCATTCCAAACTTTTTGGCTCTACTTATAGTATGGTCAATATTACTAGCATTCCTGAAGCAAACTTTGCATGGTTCTAGAGCCTCGTGACTTTGAATATTCATTGGATCTCGTGGATTATTCTACTCCACTAAGAATCTAGTATACAAATTTCAGGATTATGTATCACAAAATGCACTGCTATGATTACTACAGTTCTATTATCATGCTACTGGATCCAGCACAAAGGGTGATCCAAGAAACCCTACCCTTGTTGTGCTAATGATATCCTGTCCCTTATCTCTTTGTACTGTTTACCAGAAAAGTTTATTTGCAATTACTAGACCATTTTTATTTCCTGCCAGTCATAGGATGTTTCTTTGTTCTTGGTGTTTAGGAGGCCAACAGTAGGTAATCCAGTTGCTGCTGCTCCTGGTGATCGTGCACATAATCAGGTGTTACTTACATCTGTTTTATAATGTGATTTACCACTCCTGTTTGTCACAAGGTCTTGAATGTTTGTGCTGTTCTATTGTCTACTTAATGCAGGGGTCAGTTGCTTCTGAAGAGCAAATCCAAAAACTTGTATCTATGGGTTTTGAGAAGGTATTAAAATGGGTAGAATTCGTTCTTTAGTTGCCATACATGTCTTTGCATCAACCTTTGCAGCTTGGAAGATTTACCCAGACAGGGAAGGGGTTTTATGGGGCAGATTGGACCTGGATTGATTTGAAAGCTAAGGAATGCTACTAAAGAAGAGAGAATCTTGTCAAATTTCAGTGTTATATTTAGTGAAGATATGATAAACTTTATATAGGTTTTATGGCCTGATGGAATTGCATACAAATTGTTTCAGACACAGGTAGAAGTGGCATTAGCGGCTGCGGATGGGGATCTTAATGTTGCAGTTGAAATTCTTATGAGCCAGCAGGTATGTATTTGAGAAATTGGTATTTAACATGTATCTTCGTTACTAGTTGTTCCATGTTTTATAAGGATTCTGCAACTAATCTGCAGGGATAATTTTCATTTCTTACGCCAATTTCATCTGCTCCCGCAAGGCTGACCTCCCTTTGACCTCATATCCTTTTACCCGACTTTTTCAATGTCCGTGAAGTTTGATGAGCTCGCAACTAACAATATTGGATAAGTATGAATATGTGTAAACACTGTGCAAGGAAAGCACAGCAGTCGTTTTATAAAACTGATCTCTAACCACGAGATGGCACAGGAGCAGGTTTCTGTTGTAAGACTCAGTTCCGTTTTCAAAACATTTTGGTGACGGATATGAACCTCAAATCTGTGATCCTATGATGGCGGACTTTGCTATGTACTGATATCTTACTATGCATGAATATGGCGCACAATTCATGACGTCTCTATGAACCTGAGCATTAATACAATAAATACAAATCTCAGGGCACCGGTAAATAGTAACCGAGCTCTGCAGGTGACGCCTACTATTCACTCGATTCTTGATTGTTGTTTCTTTTCTGCCCTGCTCCTCCGCCCTTTTGAGGATACAAAGCTTGTCGCACAAATGTCAATAAAATAAAGGGATAATAACTGTTGGTAATTAATTTTTTTGAGATTTTTATTATTTTAGTGTTTAATTTTTAAATTTTGTTTAGTTTAAGTCAAAAGATAGATTTTGTTAATTTTTTTGACGCAGTTAATGAAATTAGATATTTGAACATTTATATGATAAAATGTGTATCTGTAGATGTTTATGTGTATAATTTAATTACTAATTTTAAAAATATTAAATTTAGTGATTAAATTTTTAAAAATCTTTAATTTATTGATTAATTAATAAAAGTTTTTAATTTAATAACTAATTTTTAACAAATAATTAGATATATTAATATTTTATTAAAAACTAACAATTTTTAAGTGTAAGTAATAAATATTTAATTATATATTATATTTTCTTTTAAAGAATATTTAAATTTTGAATTTAATAAATTGAAATAATTTTTAAATAAAAATTTTAAAATAAATATATAATAGTTATAAAAATATTTTTATAAATAAATTATATTTATATTTATATTATTAATTTATAATAAAGAACAAA
>JAOXYD010000005.1:22389826-22403717 GCA_028565735.1 Pinacopodium congolense
ACCTCCCTTAGTTCAACAGATAGATATAAGGTAAGACTAGTTACCAAGGGATATAATCAAGTTACTAGTGTAGATTATTTTGATTCTTTATTACTAGTGGCTAAACCTGTCACGGTCAGAATTTTTTTAGCCATTGCAAGTGTAGATCCTAGCCTCTCCATCAAATTGACATTAATAATGCCTTTCTTCATGGGCATTTACATGAGGAAGTATTCCCTTTTGAAGGGTACCTTACTGCTAAGCTAGGCTAAGTTTGCATGATCATTGCTTGTTAATCTGCTCTATTGGTATTCTTTTCTTGCTTGTTTATGTCAATGATGTTCTGATTAATGGTGATAAGGAGGAAGAGATATAGGCTGTTAAACATTTTCTGGATCGAGAATTTACTATTACAGATTTAGGCTATGCCAAATATTTTTTGGGTGTTGAGATAGCCCGATCACCAGTAGGTTTGTACTTAAATCAGTAGAAATATATCCTTGATATCTTAATAGACACTGGTTTTCTTGGGGCTAAGCTTGCTAAAACTCCTTTGCCAAACAGTCTTCAGCTTAAAGCAAAAGATTAGAATTTATATGTAGAACCTGATAAATAGAGGAGGTTGATTGGCATATTACTTAAATCTGACCAGATCAGACTAGACTTATGCTATCCAACAATTGAGTCAATTTGTTAATTCTCCAGCTCAGTCTCATTTGGAAGTTGCCATTTATGTTATATGATATATGAAGTCTTGTCCATCTTTAGGACTCTTCTTTCCTTCTAAGAATGATTTCCAGGTGGAGGCTTATTGTGAAGCAGACTGGGTTACTTGCTTGGATAGTATGAAGTCTTTAATTGATTTTTATATTCTTCTTGGCTCTTCTCTTATGTCTTATAAGACCAAGAAACATATTATCATCTCTATATCTTCAACAGAAGCTGCATATCATAGTATGGCTTCCACAGTTTGTGAGTTTAAGTGAATGTCTTATATCTTACAAGATTTTGGTGTCCCTGTTATTATTATTATTTTGCCTATTTATCTCAGGTGTGATAATAATGCTGCTTTGCATATTGCCGCCAATCTTGTTTTCCATGAACGCACCAAACACCTGGACATTGATTGCCATTTGCTGTGTCATCAACTAAAAAAAGGTTTTATAGCTCCAAAGTATGTTTCTAGCAAGCTTCAACTTGCTTGGCTAATTTATTTATAAAGGCTCTTTCCTACTCTCAGTTTTTCTTCTTACTTTTCAAGTTGAGTTTGACAAATACTCATCAAGCTCTAACTTGAGGAGGGGGTGAAGAAGTCTGCAATGTTAAGTTAGTAGCTATTAGCTTTTACTTCTCTATTAAGTTAGTAGTAGCTGTTAGTTTTTACTTTTGTTAATTTTCCCGTTAGTTAACAGGGGTTTTACTTTTAGACTATGTTAATTTTAACCGTTAGCTGAGTTGAGACTTGATTGTAAAAGATAGGTTCAGTTTACAATAAAACTGAAATTCGTGTTTTGTCCAAATTTTTTTGTTCATCGACTTGCTTTGTTCATTGTAAGAATGAACTTAACCAGCCTTTTCTTCTAATTTCAGAATTTTTAAGCTTATTTTCCCAAATAACTTCGTTACAATTCAAATTGTGTAAACAAATAATATTTTATGCCTTTTCTTTGACAATATGAGAGTATAAGAATCCTAATTAAAATAAGAAAATTTCTCAAGATCACAAGTTTTATTCACTGAAAAAAAAAAAGACTTTATTTTGCACGTGATAATCAAAATAATTACCCTTCATCATGACATAGAATGAACACGATTAAAAGCCTTGCCATGGCTATACAAGTTTCTTGAAATTACTCCGTCAACTCTTTTTACCTCTTAATGTCTATAGATTGAGTACTTAAATTCGTAATGAAACCACTATTTGATATTCATTGTCAGCCGAGAAATTTTATTGATTTTAAACTCTACCCCTTAAATGAAATACGATAAAAGAAAAAAAAACTTAACATATAAAATTATCTCAATTTTGATAAAATAAAAAATTCTTACTTATTTTATATTTATTGACTGGTAGTTTCATGCTATTACGTCTCCAAATTTTCAGCTTCCATGTCTTGAGACAAAGCAGTAAAATTTCGTCGTTAAATAAACAATCTCAGAAATTTTGTCATTTAAAAAAAATATGATTTATATTCCTACGATCAATTCTAATTTAGTAGAACTCTTTTACGTGCACATATTTTTCTTTCAAAACTTCACGTCACGTAACAAATGGGCCTTCAAATAATTAATTAACAAGAAGGGGAAGGCTTTACAAGAAGATACGTACTCATTTTAATCGAACGGAAAAACTACGGGGCCTACTCAAAATTGAAACACCTCGCTGGAAGAAACAATTGCTGATAAAAGTTCCCTCCATACGCACGTGACCCTCTCTTTCTAAAGGAGTTGCCACGTCACCGTTTTGCTCCTCACGTTAACTCGTTTACCTACTTGCCCATCCCCTATTGGCTGCTTCAAATACTTGAGTCATTATCAGCGTCGCAGCATCGTTGAATGACACAATTGCCCTTTTTGAGTGTGGAAAAAAAAAGGAGGAGAAGCATAGACTTCGCAAAAGCGTCTTCTTTCTCTGTAGCCAGGTTCCTTCGCGAGTGTATCTGTTCAAGAGCTCACCTTCGCTTGCTCTCTCTCTACTCTTCTTCTATTCTCTCATTTTCCAATTTACGATTTGGTCTCCAGGTCGCCGATCGAACGATCCGTCTCTCGCCTTCCATGACTATGGTGACTCCTCCGCCGTTGGATGTAATTGCCCAGTCTACCTCTTTCTCTCTCAACGCATTTGCTTGACGACGCTGTTTTTACTTCTCGTTTCGGTTTTGCTCTGGGCTTTGGATTTTGTTCTTTTTTCCCTTGTTGTTTTAGGGTTTCGGTTTGTGTTCGGATGCTGTGGAAATCAGCTTGAATTGTAATTAACTTTTACTTTTTGTTTTTCTTTTTGGTGTCTTATAGTGTTTCGTGTATCTAGGGTTTTAATTCAGTACTATAAGCGGCAGGTTGTTATGGCTTGCAGCTTCTGATTGTTGCTTGTTTGTGGATTTTTAGCAAGAGGACGACGAGATGCTTGTGCCACATTCTGATTTGGTTGAGGGTCCTCAACCTATGGAAGGTTAGAACGTTTTACTTATGCTCGTACCAGTGATCAAGTGGATCCGGGATCGGTTTATGTTCTCGTTTGGTGGTAGCCTGATAGTGTAGTTGCTAATTGACAAGTTTGTAGCGTTTAGGGTTTTTGATATTAGCTTATTTGATTTCTTATCTTGTGATGTATTAGTTGCGGCGCAAATGGAACCTAGTAGTACTGCTGGGAATCAACCAGCGGAGGAATCTCCATCAATGAAGTTCACGTGGACGATTGAGAATTTTTCTAGACTGAACACGAAAAAGCACTATTCTGATATTTTCGTAGTTGGCGGTTATAAATGGTTAGTTGACGAATTGTTTTGCACGGTTCAGCTTGTATACCGGCTTCTCATTTTTGGTGACAGTCTGCTTGTTAACAATTGTGTGAATCTGATGGTACTTTTCTGGGCAGGCGGATACTCATTTTCCCAAAGGGAAACAATGTGGACCACTTGTCCATGTATTTGGATGTTGCAGATTCCCCTACATTGCCTTATGGATGGAGTAGATATGCACAATTCAGCTTGGCTGTGGTGAACCAAGTCCATCAGAAGTACTCAATTAGAAAGGGTATCTGCTTCACCATTCCAATTTAGCGTCTACATTTCATATCAATGTTTGTTTTGATGCCATCATTTGTTGTCATTTACATGCATCAAGGGGTTCTGGTGTACCTTCGTTAACTTTGCTCCAAATGTATCTACACATGATTATGAGTAGTGGACATGTTGCCTTCTTTGTGTTAATTGTAATCAGTAGCTGATTCCTGCTTTTGTAATCTTTAATCAGTTTATTTACTGTGGGCACAACATGCTAGCATCCTAGATTGTAGGTAGGATTTTGCAATCAATTAAACCACTTTTCTTGAAAATATGGTTGGATTAAGCACAACTAACTCCCTTTAGAGAAAGATATTTTGCTTGTTGAGGGTGTTGATTAATTCTATTTTGATGAATGAGGAGAAACATTGGCTATAGTCAAATGGGAGAATTGGCTTCATAGGGAAACTCTTAAGTTGTTAGAAATGTTCCTGTTTAAAGCTGTTAGCTATTTCAATACTCAGAAGGAAGCAACAAAACATTTGAATCAGCTTCCTATTTTTAATGATCTTCTGGTCTTACACTTTTTGGCCTTTGTATTGGACAAAATGGCAGATACACAACATCAATTCAACGCAAGAGAAAGTGATTGGGGTTTTACATCATTTATGCCCCTGTGTGATCTGTATGACCCTACCAGAGGGTATATTGTCAATGACACAGTTGTTGTTGAAGCTGAAGTTGTTGTCCGTAAGGTGCTGGATTATTGGTCCTATGACTCAAAAAAGGAGACCGGTTATGTAGGACTTAAGAACCAAGGAGCTACATGTTACATGAACTCTCTTCTACAAACCCTTTACCATATTCCTTACTTCAGAAAGGTTGGAACGTTTGAAGTTTTCTTAACTTAAAATCTTTTGTGTGTGTGCTTTCTGGGTGGATTCACATGATTCTAAAATAAATGTCTCCAGGCTGTGTATCACATGCCAACAACTGAGAATGACATGCCTACAGGAAGCATTCCTTTGGCTCTTCAGAGTTTGTTCTATAAGCTTCAATACAATGATACAAGTGTTGCAACAAAGGAGTTGACCAAATCCTTTGGATGGGATACCTATGATTCATTCATGCAACATGATGTGCAAGAATTGAACAGAGTCCTGTGCGAGAAGCTAGAAGATAAGATGAAGGTAACTTGAAGTTTTAACAGCTTTGATTTATAGGTTTTTTGGAGTTAATTTATTATTAATTTTCCTCCTGCCCTAGAGAAATTTATTTATTTTTCCTCCTGCCCTAGAGAACTGTTGTGGAGGGTACAATTCAGCAGTTGTTTGAGGGTCACCATATGAATTACATCGAGTGCATCAATGTGGACTACAAATCAACTAGAAAGGAATCATTTTATGGCAAGTCTTATTTGACTGTTGTTTGTATGCTCTTATAGTTAATGTGCTTGAGGGAGATTTGGATGAAAATATTTAATTGCAGATCTCCAGCTTGATGTGAAAGGTTGTCGAGATGTTTATGCTTCTTTTGATAAGTATGTGGAAGTTGAACGGCTCGAAGGCGATAACAAATACCATGCTGAAGAACATGGGCTGCAGGTATTTTACTGCTTTCCATGAACAGCCGATCCTTTGTTTTAGTGCTCTTCACGCTTTATCTATTCTGAAATGTTTTCAGCATGATCTGGAGTTGTTTAGCATGTTTTAAAGAGTTGAGGGAGGGAAGCTATTTGTTTAGGATAAAAAGAACTGGAGTTGAAACATTAAAGTTTAACTTTGTTGCTTTGTCTTATTGTTGGTTGGCCTAACATTACAACTGGTGTTTTCCGTTAGACCATTTGGGCCATATAAGCAGACAAACTAGTTTATAAATTTTATCTTACATCCACTTCAAATTGTGATTGTTACAGGATGCAAAAAAGGGTGTCTTGTTTATCGACTTTCCTCCAGTTCTTCAACTACAGTTAAAGAGGTTTGAGTATGATTTTGTGCGTGACACTATGGTGAAGGTCAGTATTGGAAACTGTTAATAATGCGTTGCACTTCTGGCATGTTATACATGCCTTACACCTTGCTACCTAACTTTGCACAGCAGATATAATTACTATTTGTTGGTCATGTTTGCTTCCACCTATTTTCCTTTTGTAGATCAATGACCGTTACGAATTCCCTCTTCAACTAGACCTTGATAGAGAGAATGGAAAGTATCTTTCTCCTGAGGCTGACAGAAGTGTTCGCAACCTTTACACGCTTCATAGGTATCTATTGTCTTGATGCTTTAAATGCTTATTTTCTTAATCAGCTTGATGGTATTGCCAACGATTTAATTGTTGTGAATTCTCAATCTTCGTAAGCTGTTTGCGTGTATGTGATGAAATCAGTTAAAGAAAAATTAGGCAAGTATAGGTTTTGTGATGAATTTAACATTTTGGCACAACATGAAATGAACCAATTGTGATTTTACCCTTTGTGCAATTATATCACCATGGTTATACTTACATTTAATTTTCCCATGCAGTGTCTTAGTTCATAGTGGAGGGGTGCATGGTGGACATTATTATGCTTTCATTAGGCCAACCCTCTCTGATCAGTGGTATGTTTCATAATCCTTGAAAGATTTTGGATGCGATTCTTGATATTTGTCTAGTCTTGCTGTGTGTAGGTTAAACACACACAACTTATTTTCCAAGTTTAAGTGCAATCTTTATTGAGACACTTCAAAATATCTACTCTAAACAACAAGATGCTTACTCTAGAAGGCAAGATACTGCTATCAAACTTTAGGCATGCCTACTTTTGATGGAAATTCACCATCATTGTGTGCTGATTAGTAATTTAGATATCAGTAGGTGGTGAAACAGAATAGTAAATGAAAAACAAGACCATGCACCTGCTAAATAGGAAATATTTGACTTGAAATATAATATTTATCCCTCAAAAAATTGAAATAAGATATTGTATTGGTTGTGCTCTCTCTCTCTCTTAGCTTCTGTATGCCTCTCTTTCTATCTGAGGATGCTCAGGGAGATGTTCATCAATCAAAATTTTGGGTTACCAGCCCAATCTTTTCCTTTTGAGCCTGTGATTGCCACCATTTCCCTTCTTTTATGAGTGGTCATTGTAGCTACTAGAGGTGTTCCAAAAATAAGTTATTCCTACAAATGCTACTTCATAAACAAAAGCATTAATGCCAACTGTTCTACTTCCTCCTGAATATCTATAACATTGCTCTGTCAGATGATCTTTGTTAGGACAGTACATTGTGTCTGAAGTTGAGCATTCATTATGACGTCCCTTCTTTGCATGGCAACAATTCATGCTGTGATAGTGGATAATGCTGTTGGATGTTAGTGGATCTGAATTTTTCAATGGGTGAAGTGTGTGCATATTTGTAATACAGGACTAATTAGACTTGGCATTTTTTTTGGGTTCCTTTTGCGTGTAGCTACAAATGTAAACACTTGTTAATCTTTTTTTTCTTTTGACCTGATGGACATTCTTCTTGTTTAGGTACAAATTTGATGATGAACGTGTGACCAAAGAAGATATAAAGAGGGCTTTGGAAGAGCAGTATGGTGGTGAGGAAGAGGTACTTCTGGGAATTTATAATACTGCTGTCATGATGTACATGATTTTTGGTAAGTAACCTTGCCATATATTTTGGCTGTTCCACCAGCTACCGCAGACCAATCCAGGGTTCAATAACACTCCTTTCAAATTCACAAAATACTCAAACGCCTACATGCTTGTATATATACGTGAGAGTGACAAGGACAAGATAATCTGTAACGTTGATGAAAAAGACATAGCTGAGCACTTGAGGGTAAATTGCTTTTACCTGTGAGATGAGCTTTAAGAATCTTCTTTTCATGGAGACAACTCTTTGCATGTAGTGGACTGATGTAGTTGGCATTTATTACCAGATGAGATTGAAGAAGGAACAAGAAGAGAAAGAAGACAAGAGAAGATATAAAGCGCAAGCTCATCTTTTTACAATTATTAAGGTAATTAGTTCTTCCTTGACATCCTTTTTTTCCAGTTTCTTCTTGTTAGTGAGTAGTAGCTAAGGTTAATGGTTATTTGTAACTAGGTTGCACGGGATGAGGACCTTAAAGAGCAAATTGGGAAGGATATATATTTTGACCTTGTGGATCATGACAAAGTCCGAAGCTTCCGCATCCAGAAGCAGACAATATTTAATTCTTTTAAGGTACTATTAGTTGTTCTTATGACTTGATCCTTCCATCAAAGTCATTGCATTAGCGATACCGTTTATTTATTTAAGATAAATAATTCCATCGTGTTCTTTTCTTATGTTCTTTACCTATTTCTACTCCTATTTCAGTTCGGCCACCTGTTATTCAGTGTTGAAAATTTCCCCCCTTTTTCCTCAGTGGGCTGCCATTCCTTTGTTTCTTTTCCTAAATAAAAATTTGAATACTGTCTGATGTCATACCTAGGTTTCTTTCGGTAAATTTTTTGATGTCTTATGTTGAGCGGTTCACAGGAGGAGGTTGCCAAGGAATTTGGTATACCAGTTCAAGTTCAACGATTTTGGATATGGGCAAAGCGTCAAAACCATACATACCGTCCAAATCGACCCTTGACACCCCAAGAGGAAGCACAATCAGTAACTACTTCACTTCAATATTTATTTAATCGTATGAGAATATTGAAAATTGGATACGGATTAGTGAAGTTAATTATTAGTTGGCTTGTTTCAAGTCTTACAGCCAAGTTTATTGCTAGCTCTTACAGTGAGACTCTGGGTAAGATTGATGAATTTTATAACAATGTTGCTAGATGTAGTCTCTTTTTCCTTGCCTTAGCAAAGTTACAACCAACAACATGCTTTACATTCCTATTCTATTGTCTTGTTTGGTCAAAATTTCAGGGGCATTCTGTGGAGGGAGTTCTGTGATAAGAGTATTCTTGTTTCATAACTATAACACAGTTATGTTCCTTCTATGCTTATAAAGGAATTGTGGAACTTTTTTAGGTTGGACAGCTGAGGGAGGTGTCAAACAAGACACACAATGCAGAGCTAAAACTTTTTCTGGAAGTAGAGTTTGGAATGGTACTGTTGACTTTTTAATTTTCATTTTGACACTTTTACACATAAGTAACAATTTATTTCTGTACTGAGTTTGTGCAACACTTTCAGGATCTACGACCTGTTGCTCCACCTGACAAAACAAAAGAGGATATTCTCCTTTTCTTCAAGCTTTATGACCCTGAAAAAGCAGAATTACGGTACTTATTTCCCTCCCCACACCCCCCCTCTCTCTCCCTCTCTCTCTGTGTTTGTTATCGCAAAATTTTTGACATGCCTTCTTGTCTATGCCAGATATGTAGGTAGGCTCTTTGTTAAGAGTTCTGGTAAGCCAATAGAAATTTTAGGAAAGTTAAATCAAATGGCTGGTTTTGCACCTGATGAAGAAATCGAGCTTTATGAGGTTTGTTCTGTTTAAACTTTTATGTACTTTTACTTTGGCACTTGACGATATCAAATAAGTCAAGATATATGATTTATGATGGCAAGAGAAAATAGTTAAGAGTCTTGTTCAACACTGCTCTTGGGCTTTTGTGCATTGAATAATTCCTCTCTTTTGTTTTTCCCTTCATTTAAGCAGTTTTCATCCTTGGCTTAATTAACTTGAGTTTTATTTCTTTCTTGATGCTTGTTAAAATCGATAGATCAAGCCTCTCTGTATATAACATCCAAAGTTCAGTTTTAATTATTGAATGCTTCACCCTGGAATTGGCACTGTGATTCTTTCTTACTTGGAAGTGATTCCTAGATCTGCTAGTCTGAGGCTAGTAACTATAGAAGTCTAGAAATTATTTGTGTGAGGGTTGTGAGGAAATCCTCTATGATTTTCCTTGGTTTTTTCTTAAATCCAAAAATATTCAATCTTATGCCTAATTGCTACTAGTCCTAAGCTTTACTCTACCAGTCCTAAATCATTTCTTAGTTGAAATGTTCTGTTCTGCACGTTTCAGGAAATCAAGTTTGAACCTTGTGTCATGTGTGAACACCTGGACAAGAGGATGTCATTTCGATTAAGTCAGGTATAGATTTCTTGCTGTGAACTCAATTTCATGCAACTTTTAACAAATGTAGCACTTAGCTTTCTTTCATTTGACCCCAGATTGAAGATGGGGACATAATTTGCTTTCAAAAATCTCCCCTTCTTGAATGTGAAGAAGAATGCCGATACCCAGATGTGCCTTCATTTTTGGAGTATGTGCACAATCGCCAGGTATATTAGACTTAAGTAATATGTTCCTGGGGTACTCTTATATGTTCATGTGTAAGTAACTGGTTGCAGAAACTTGGTGGAAAGTTAATTTGAATTCTGGTGTCTACATGCACTTGATAAAGTAATGAGCTCCTTCTTTTTGGCTTTAAGCTTCAAATTTGATTTTTAAGAGTGCTGCCTTACAGACAAGTATAATCCTGGTGTATACTATTGTGTTAATTGACAAGAGTATATACTAATCAATTTATTGTTTAGAAAGCATGATATGTGACCCTAAAATTTTACTATCATTGAATTTTTTGAATTGATGGAAGTTATGCCAGCATTATTTGTTTGTCGCAATTGAAGTTGGGACTTTTTATAAGTTGGCTATTTGTGCAATTTGCAGTGTTTTAATGAAGGAACTCAATCACTTTTCACTCTTCAATCGTATTTTTCCATTGAAAGTTCTTGAAGATCATGGAGATTTAGTATTTAGTACAAGAATATTATGAATCCAAATATAGGAATATTTTGTCCATCCAATAATAAAATATTTTAGATATAGTTTAGGAATGTTATATTTTCTTTGAATATTGTATTGTGCAACTATTATAAATGAGTTAAGCCTAATGAATAATACAACTTAAAACCCTTTGTGGTCCTTGTGCTCATAGTCTTTGGCTTTATGGTTGAACCAAGTTAAGTCATTATGTAAATTCTCTCTCGTCTTCGTAATCTTATTTTCAATTTCTCATGATACAAGATCCGAGTTTCGATTCTAGAGACATTATCCTTTGTTTATTCACTAATGGACCATTCTGGTTCTTCTTCTCTAGATCCTTTATTCTGTCTTATCTTTTAGCAGCCTATTGAGAGCGCTGCTATCGTTCTTATGTCTTCTCTTTTGGCATCCCATTGAGAGCACTTTTACTTTCTTCTTTATTCTCTTCTGGGTGCTATCCCTCTTGTCTTCCCTTTTGGTAGCCCATTGAGAGCATTGATAATCTTCCTATGTTTATCCTTTTTGAAGCTTAGGGCGCTATTAACTCAATTCAATCCTTTCCATAGCCCGTCGAGCGCTACTACCTTTGTTTTTTAACTCTATGTGATCTTAGGGCTTACCAAACAAGAAAAAGAAGTTTGTGAAAAAAAAAAGGGAAAATATTTAGCCAAAAAAATAAAAATAACCAACAAAAACAGGAAAAACATCTTTATTCGTGGGATTTTCCATTTTCAAGTTCAAAATTTGTGTAATATGGAGATGAATAGCATCCACTTATCATCTTGAGGGAGAATTAAAGATCATGAATTTTTTGTATGTACAATATGGAGATATTTTCTATATGCAATAACAAAGTCGCTTTGATATTTGTTTAGAAGTATTGTATTTCCTTTGAATATTGTGCTACCTAACCATTATAAATAGATTGGTTAAATTTAATGATTAATACATCTCAAACCTTTCATGTTCTTTGTATTTGTATTTGTTGATGTAGGTGAATCACACTTAGATCAATGTGAATTCTTTCCCTCCATCCTTGATGTGGACCCACTTAGGAATAAAACTATGAACAAAATTGAAATATCATCAAATAAATTAAATAAAGCAATTGAGACCACCTTTTGGCTATAGAGAATTAGGAATCGAATTTGTAAAGAATTTGGATGCCATGAAGAGAACTTTGATAAGTTATGGATTAGTTTAATGAAAAAAAAAGGATGAGGAACACTCTCAATTTATAATAAACCAAACAAATCTCAAAATTCTATTTTTGATTGATGAAATTCATCCCGCTTTCTATATAGCGTTACTTACAATTACTACTTTAATTGAAAAACTAACTATTAATATTATCTCAATTGGAATTTGAACTATTAATACCACTTCAACTAAAAACTAGTTAACAACTATTGAACAATATCAAACATGTTTTGGGTCTAGTAATTAAGTGAAATTTAGCTTAATTAAAATTAAACGAAAAATAGAATATTGAATAAGCCTAGAGTATCAAAATTAGTCCTAGTTTTATGGGTTTATGTGTGATGTCTCCTTGGAAAATGATTTAGGCACGGACCTTCTCCACTCTCGCACACATGCTGGCAATACGTCCAAGAGCTTTTTCTTCCTTTTTTGCATATTTTTGTTAGTATTAATGGGCTTGCCTAACTCCCAAAAGTGCACTCAAGAGTGTAAGGTTTGCACCTTCATATAAAGGGTTCTTTACCTCAATCTTATCCGATGTGGGACTGCAACAGTTAGAATGCAATATGGGCTCCGTTAGGGCTAGAGAGGACCAATAGTTCTATATAACAAGACCCTAATTTTGTTTGTAGAACAATTCAACAACCTTCCATTAATAATGGTAGTACATATGGTTTGACAGCTACCACTACCTCCATAAAACTAGGACAATAATTGGACATGAAAAATAAAATAACTTCCTTACTCGACTCCTATTGATACAAACTAATAATAATTTAATAATCTAGGGCCTTTGAAAATATTTTTTCCCCAATATATTTGTCTATATGACGTGACATAACTCGTCTTGTTGAACTTGCTTGTCCGCAAGCAAGGACAGAAATTGCTCCTTGATAATAGCTAGTGGCTCCCAAGTTGCATATGTGGGAGAGTAACCATCCTAATGAATTAACACCTCTGATTCGATATTGTTAGAATGAAAATCTAAAGTTGCTTTTGGTTAAGGAGTAGGATTGCTTTTATCTGCGAGTAGTGGTAAGTCTGAAGTAGAAGGAATGTTATTGCCATGGAACTTCTTAAGCTTGAAAAAATGAAAAAAAGGATGTAGCTTTGAATTAGGTGCTAGTTCAAGGTGATAAGCAACTTGTTCAACACAACGATAAGACCTTGAAAGCACCATAAAATTTAGGAGGGAACTTTTGATTGCGATGTCTTGTAATTGAAAGTTGGGCATAAGGCTTGTAGCTACAAAAGAATTGTATTAATGGGTTCAAATTCTTGTGCACGGTGATGGTTGTCATAGTTTTCATGCAATCTTGAGCTTGTTATAAATGTGAATGCTAATCACAACATACTTCATCTCGTGATTTTTATTCAAAGTCAATTGCAACATCTTTTGCCAAATCAGGACAATGGGCAAGGAAAGTTGATGGAGATTGATCGTAAAGCACCTTAAATGGAGTAGCCTTGAGTGATATACAGTAATAGTGTTATAGTAGTAGCTAGATTAGGACACTTTTTAGAAGTTAGATGATCGCCTATGAAACAATGCATACATGATGATCGCCTATGAAACAATGCAAACATTTCCACAATGCGAATTAACATATTCAATTTGGCCAAGGTTGATAGGATGAAGTAAAGTTGAGCTCATGCCACATAATTTGAAGAGCTCTCTCTAGAAAGCACTTATAAAGGTGACATTTCAATCGCTCACATGGACTCGGGCAATCCATGTAGTTTATATACTTGATCAAAGAACGAGTGAGCAACTATAATTGTAGCGTAGGGATGAGAAAGAGGCAAGAAGTGTGCATATTTAGAAAAGCGATCAATTACTACCAAGAAACTTTTTTCTTGGGGAATTGGATAGCCCCTCTACAAAATTTAAGGAGATGTCAGCCCAAATTTGAGAAGGAATTATCAATGGTTGAAGAAGATTGGCTAGTTGCAATTGCGCCATTTTATTGCATTGACAAATAAGTTATCTATGAACAAATTCCTTCTCATCGTTTTTTACACCTAATAAAAAACTAAAGAGATCCTATGGAAGGTCCTTTGGAAGCCTTCATGAGTGAAGTTATGAAAGGTGACTAAAACAGTTTGTTGCCACATTAGGAGGCAAGAAAATGTGACCTTTGTAAAATAAGATGCTGAGAACAATAAGACTGAGAAGAATAGGTTTTCTCTTGTGTATTATTAGGAAAATACTACAGGTATTTATACAGAAATACATAA
>JAOXYD010000005.1:22403817-22426269 GCA_028565735.1 Pinacopodium congolense
AAGTCTACATTGACATGTTCGAGCTTTCAAATCAATAATGTATTTGTTTGTGAAGTCTGTAACTTCATATTTCAAACTTTTGTTAGTATTGATTACATAATTTATGGACTCCCATTGTGCAGTCTCTAGTTTCTTCCTCACTCTTAGGCATATCTCATTAGTAGACTTTAACATTAACTCTCGCTCTTTATGGATCCGTGTCATTAGAGCAACTCGTATATCCTCAAGCATGTTGATTAAGTTCTTTGAACGAGCTTGACAAATGTAACCATTAAATGTTTCTGAGATGTTGTTATGAATGATGTCACACTTGGGTTTTGCACTCACAAATGCTTTCATAAAGGTCTCTGATAACCTAGATTTAAATTCATCATAAGTTTTCTTTGATATTGATTTCAACTGCTGCATGAGCTCATGAAAGTCAACTTCTGTCGTGCAACTAATAGCTTGTCAAAATAACGTTCGATATATGTGTCCTTTGTGGATGCTAGACTAATTCGCATAGACATAACTTGTACATTTTCTATGTTTAGCTTTTAGGAACATTGATTTAATGGCTTCCATTGTACACAAAAGGAACATAATAATAATTCAAGTAATATTCAAACAAAAGTTGGAAATAAAGCTAAACAATTTGGTAATAAATTTTTACCTTTTGTTGGTCACTTATATTACTCCATGCATTTTCACTTATGTCTAAATCTTCAACTAAAATATTCAAAAACCAGTTCTAGGAATGGGCATTTTCACCCTCAACCACTGCCCATGCTATGGGGAATATCTAATTGTTCCCATCATGGCCAAATGCTGTTAGTAATGCCCCTCCTAAAAAAGTCTTCAAAAAGCATCCATCCAAGCCAATTATTTTTCTACATTCACCTAGAAACCCATACTTCAATGCACTAAAACCTACATAAAACCTCTTAAATATATGATGTCTAGACGTTTCATCTAACTCAGTATAGATTACAAATTGTCCAAATTTATTAGATCTTCATAACTCTTGACCATAAGATCATAACTTCGCATAATGATCTTTTAAAGATCCTTGGAACATCATCACATCCTCCCATTTTACCTTATAACATTGACACTTAGTAACTTGTAACGCATACTTTGTTTGTAAATCATCCGTCATCTCAGAAATTGGCCAGTATAAATTTCTCCTAAATTTGTGAAGAAATTTATTTGCCAACCATTTCCTATTAGCTTACCTGTATGTTTGCACTTTCTTGCAAGTATGCTTATTTTCTAAAATCTTTACCACAATCTTTGATTTCCATACCAACTGGCATAAACCCTGAATGGACATTTTGCATCACAAATAGCTTCCATTCTTATACTTGATCTTGCCATGTAAATGTCATACTTATTCGTGATTGCATAATCTCTTATTGCCTCTCGAAATTGTTTCTCATCCTTCAACTTCATACTAATTTTAAATTTAAAATTTTTCATGTCTACTTTAGGATTAAACACCAAATATTTCTTCCTTGTAACAGTGCCTCACCCCAATCATCATCACTACAAACAAGTGATTCAACTTCTGCATCACTATCCTCATATTCATTATAAACACCTTGCAAACTTCTTTCTTCTCTTTGAGGGTTTTTGAATTTGATGATTCCTTTGCAGTGACATCTTTTTCACTACTTCCAACACCATCCATAACATCATCAAAGTCGTACCCCTACTAACCTTTTTCCTAGATACCTTCTCATTTGACCTCGCCACAACATATTCTTCGTCATCAGTTTCAAAAAAATCATCTTCATCTAAATCATTTTCAGATTCACTAATTCTCATCACATTGAAATCTTCATTGTCGTATTCCATTAGGACCTGAAACAACCCTTCCTCATTCACATTAATGTTCTGTTCTCATATCTGTTCGCAATCATCACTAACCTCAAAATTAGATGCTTCATCGTCCGTTGCAGGATTATCATAACCATGCTCGAAACATACTTCATCATCTTGGTAATCTAACTTTTCAATGTCATTCAAAATTGCCAACAAATCCTTGTTATGGAATAAGCTCAACCCCTTCAAACAACTCATTGACTCGTCAGGAAATTTGTAAAAGACAAATTTTACACTATATCCTTTTTTCTTTGACACCCCTTTTAATACTAGGATGCTAACATCGTTTCCTTCTTCCTTTTGATTTTTCCACCAACATATTGATTATTTTCATTTGTCTTCAATACCCCACCGTAATGAAATACCTAATTGACTAACATTTGTAATACAAACACTTCAATATTTCATAAGCAATGCAAATGGAAATTACATCCTAAAACCAAAGTTTTTTTTTAAATGAATGCAACAATGTCACTAACATTAGTCAACATAAGGTCAACCAGCTGAAAGATATCCCAACATAGCAGATTGAACTGCACTTCCAGTAGGTAATAACATTCAAAGGAAATTATAAAGATTAGATCAAATAACACAAATTACTATCACATTAAGCAAAATGACAGATCTTAGGACAAATTACACAAATATCATCCAAGTGTGTAGGAAATCCTAATGACATTATGTAAGATTAATGAAAGATTATGTTTAATTGTCCAATTTATAGAAAATTAAACAAATTAATTTATATTAGGTGAAATTACAATGACACAGGACTTACAAAAGCAGTCAATCAAAATTAATTTTTAGGCAACATACACGTATAAGATCTTTAATGGGGTTACTTACTGTGATAGATGGATGACAACACAAGAAAGGCGATATCTAATGCTGGAATCTCGAACTCTTGACGACAGTTTAACAAAATGGTTGACCCAATCACCTGCGATGATAGACGAAAACGAGAATGTATGAAATAATGTCTAAATGCAAAGATCAAAACATAAAAAGTAGCAAATAACTCACCCACTCTTGTAGTGAGCCATAACAAACAAGGATGACACGATAAACGAATTAAGGTCTCGTCTATCTTCAACACCCAAAATCAATTTCTGATCTATAGTGTGAGGGACAAAGACAAAGGGGTATAGGTAAGGAGAAGAGAAGACAAACGAATGAATTAGGGCCTCGTTTATCTTTAACGCCCTAAAACGATTTTCGATACTAAGTGTGAGGGATAGAGATGAAGGGATCCTACATGCTTAAGTTGATTGTGGTGAAGTTAAGGGACACCCTAAGGAGAAGAGAAGACATAAGACGAATTAGGGTTTTGTTCTAAGGAGAAGAGAAGAAAAATGACGAATTAGGGTTTCGTTCTAAGGAGAAGAGAAGACAGAGACGAATTAAGGTTTCGTCTCTCAATGCACCCTATAACTTTTTTTTCAATTTAAAAATCCTAATTATGTGTATTTTCCATGTAGCATGCACGTTGTATTACGGAGCTTATGTGTAAGTTACACGTCAGCGACATTAATGGAGTCGTTAATTATGGTTTACTTTAGCTAATAAAAGCAAATTTTGGCATTTGACTTCCACAAAACATAATTATGACTAGAATTGAAAAATTGGATAAAGTTCTGAATTTTTTTTAGCAATTTACCATTTTTAGTTTGGTTCATTATTAGAAGGGGCTTTAGTTATGAATGGATGACTTCTAAGCTTGGGCGAATAATTGGGGTAAGACTTTACTGTGAGCAATGGATCCAATTTAACATTAAAATACACGGTTCCTAATAAAGCTTCTAAATTCAATATCAAAAGAGGGTAAATTTTAGATTCTAAATTGACTAAGAGGATGAGCAATGAGAAACTAAAATGATTTGGTTCAATATCAAAAGAGGAGAGTAGACTTTACACTTGCATTAAGTTAGCGTTATGAGCAATAGATCTAGTTCAACATCAAAAGAGGGAGGATTCGGTTCAAAATCAAAAGAGGGTAAATTTTGGATTCTAAATTAGCCAGGACTATATGTAATGAGAAACTAGAATTATTCTTGACTCATTCTAAACTTAAACTATTACATAAATGAATTATATATCTTAGAATTTTGATAAGTCACTTAATTTGATTTGGTTGATGAGAATATCGTATTCCTTTTCCTTATTAACAAGAAAAGTACTTATTAATAATACTTATAATTATATGCTTAGAAAAGGTTAAATTAAATTGTATTCGCGTATGTAGAAAAGATTAAATTAAATTATAATCTTGTATTTAGAAAAGATTATGAGAAGAATAAGACTAAGAAGAATAGGTTTTCTCTTATGTATTATTAGGAAAATACTACAGGTATTTATACAGAAATACATAGGTTGAAATAGGAAAGTAATCCCTATAATTATGCTAAGATCCATATAACTATGTTATTTACATTAACTTTATAATCTCTATGATTACGTTACTAGCATTCTATAACAAATGCCATCCACAAGCTGCAAATTGGTAAAAAGTTGTCCTTGTTGAACTTGTACAATCTTGACATTCAACAAGGGTGATTGGCAGAGATCAGCTTTTAACTCATCTATGATATCGATTGTTGGTCTCACTACAGAATGATACTGCACCGTATAATTATACTCCATTATCTTACTTATCCATCGTTGTTGTGGAGTAACAATCCGTTTCTCTAGTAAGAAATTGAGGCTATAATGATCACCTCCAGTGTTGAAAGACCTTCCTGACAAATATGATTGCCAATGACATATTGCCTTCACTCATCCAATTATTTCCTTCACATAATTTGGGGCATGCTGACGTTGAGCAACCAAAGAACGACTTAAATAAACAATGGGGAGACCACTGTGATGGAGAACAGCCCCTATTCCAATGTCAGAAACATCACAATTAACAGCAAAGTATTGGTAAAAATTTGGACAAGCAAGCACTGGTGTCGTAGTCATAGCTTGTTTAAGGGATTGGAAGGCTTGTTCAATAGCTTTTGTCCAAGTAAATGAATTTTGCTTCAAAAGAGAAGTGGAAGGAGGAGAAAGAAGAACATGATCTCTAACAAATTTGTGGTAGTAACCAGTTATCCACAATAACCTGTGTAAACTCCTACCTGAAATTCGCTGGGGCCCAGAAATCATTGCTGAAAGTTTATTGTCATCCTCATCTGCTGAAACCCCTTGTACTGAAACAATATGGCCTAAGAGACTTGGAAGTTGCCAAAACCAGACACTTGGAACCCTTAACGGTGAAAGACTGGTCCTGAAGTAGGGAAAAGACTTTTTAGTGTTCAAAATGATCTCCCCTCTTAGCACTGTATATGAGAATTTCATCAAAAAGCACTAAACCAAACTTGTGCAGGAAGAGCTGAAATATAGTGTTCTTGATAGCCTGAAAAGTGGAAGGTGCATTATATAAGCCAAAAAGCATGAAATTTGAAGTGTAATGTGTTTGAAAAGCTGTCTTTGCCACATCATTGGGATGCATCCTAATTTGGTGGTAGCTGGACTGTAAATTCAGCCTAGTAAAATACTTGGTACCAAATAATTCCTCCAATAATTGTCCTTGACTATTTTGTAATTTAGTGCCTGATAGTCAATGCAAAACCTCCAAATACCATTTGCTTTCTTAACCAACAAAACGTGTGAGAAAAAGGGGATTGACTTCTTTTGATGATACTTTTTTCCTGTCTTCACACTGTTTTTCTTTTTCTTCTATCTGGATATGAGGGTGGCGGTAGATCGAAGTACTACTGGTTTAGTCCCTTAATGATCGAAGTACTACTGGTTTAGTCCCTTCTTCCAAAATAATTTGATGGTCTTGAGAATGAGGTGGTAGCCTGGTTGGTTCAGCAAAATTCTATTGAAATTCAGATAAGAGTTTATTTAGATTTGCTTTGATGAACCATCTCAACTAATGTAGTTGAATAAATTGGAGTTGTAGTTAAGGAAGAAGTTTGTGGGCCACATAATTCTATTTTATTACCTATAATCAAAAACTCATCCGCATCTTCATCAAATCCCCTGAAATTGGCCCAAGGCTTTGCAAACTAATTATCTCCCAACACTGCTACAAACCTGCTCACTAGCAAGACAGAGAAATCCATACTAAACTAATGAGTACCCAAGGTTATGTGCACATTCTGACACTTCCCAAGGTTGTGAAACTGTTTCACCATTAGCCACAACAACCAGTAGCCCATTAAGTCCACGCCAAAGCATTAGAATTACCACTAGTGGAATTACCATCCATTCGTGAATTGACTGTTGTGGCTGGAAAATGCTGGCTAGAACTCTCTCATATAACTGATTTAAACTCATGTTTGTGTTCAAATGATGAAGCTCTACCTCTGCCGCTATATAATCTTGCAACCCGCTCATGAAAATCTCAACTCTTGGTCCCTTGAAAAAGATCCTGCCGTATTCAAAAGTTGTTAAAATCCCTGTTGATCTTCCACTGACCTTGTTTGACGAAGCTTTGAAAGCTCACTTAATTTGTTGCCTCTTGTTGGTGATCCAAATTGAAGGTGGCAGTGTTGGATAAAATTTTCCCAACTCAAATTTGGTTGGTCGCTCTCCAATTTCATCATCTAAGTTGACTTTCTCCTCTTTTGGAGTCTGCTAATGGTGACAAAAATGTTCGCAGCATTGATCTAGGCCAGCGGTTCCTTTCAGGCCAGCAGTTCCTCTCATCCATTAAATTGAGGGAAATCCAACTTGGAGTATCGTGGCAGTTGCAGTTGCATGTTTACTCAAATTGTGGCTATTGCTAGCCACTCTTTTTTGATGGGAGTGATTACGCACCCCTGCCATCTCTATGTTCCTTTACATGGTTTACTCAGTTTCCTGATACATCCTAAGAAATTGTGCGAACTTTTGTTGCAACATCTGATATCAAATGTGATATCTCCCTAGAAGCTGATCGAGTCACAGGCCTTTTCCACTCTGGCACACTCTGGAAGTATGTCCAAGAGCTTTTGTTCCATCCTTTCTGCCTGTTTTTATCAGAATACAATATGGGCTCCTTTAGGAATAGAGAGAATCCACAGATCTCTATAACAAGTCCCTGATTTTGTTTGTAGAAAAAATCAACAACCTTCGATTCATAATTGTAAATACCTATGGTTTGACAGTTGCCACTACCTCCACAAAACTAGGATAATAATTGGCATGAAAAATAAATTACCTTCCTAATCCCACTTCTATTAATACAAGCTAATAAGAACAACAAATTCTACTGATAATCCAAGTTCTATGAAAGTATTTTTTCCAAAATATTTGTCTATATGACATGTGACATTATGCTTTCAAGTCTTCTTGAATTCTGGCCCTTATAATTGGTCTAATAGAAACATGTAATGAATTTCTTAATTTACCATTTGTGCTTGCTTAATTCCTACTCTTTACTTTCAATTTCACAAGAACTATTCTAGTAATTTGTTGAAAACATGAAACTGCTTTGAAAAGGATGAATGTGTCAATCATAAGAATGCTGTCTAAATGTTAAACATAATTTGTGCCCAATGAGGTCCTATTTAATCTTCAATGATTTTGATGTTCTTCTGATATATCTGTTGGATATTATTTTGTGGTAAGGACATTGCGTGATCGGCCTAATTGTCTTCTATTTTTTCAATTCTCTCTAGATTGTTCATTTTAGATCTTTGGAGAAGCCAAAGGAGGATGACTTTCGTTTGGAGTTGTGAGTAACCCTACAGAAACATTACCTTATGTTGCAAGCTTAAATTTTTTGTCTGACATTCATGATCTCTCTTGTTGAATATCAAGGTCAAAGCAGCATACATACGATGATGTAGTGGAAAGAGTGGCTAACCAAATTGGTTTGGATGATCCATCCAAAATTAGATTAACTTCTCACAACTGCTATTCTCAACAGCCTAAGCCGCAACCGATTAAATATAGAGGTGTAGATCATTTGTCAGATATGTTGGTACACTACAATCAGGTACTTGTCACTTCATTCAGGGCTGTTATTTTGTTTTGTGCATGTAGATTCTTATGGCATGTCCAATCTCTCTTTTATTTTTGTACAGACGTGTGATATTTTGTATTATGAAGTACTGGACATTCCTCTTCCAGAATTGCAAGGTTTGAAAAATCTAAAAGTTGCTTTCCATCCTGCTGCTAAGGATGAAGTGAGCTTGAATTCTCAACCAAAGCTTTTCTATAGATCATCTTTGAGCCTTTTTTCCCCCCTGACCTGGTTTTATTTGTTTCAGGTTGTAATTCATAATATACGATTGCCCAAGCAGAGCACCGTGGGGGACGTTATTAATGAACTTAAAACAAAAGTATGATCTTTCCACCTCCATCATGATGATTTCCAGTACATGTGTAACTGCATGCTTAAAGAGGCACCAAATGTTTGCATGTTTGACCTAAAAATTGACTTTTGTGCATTATCCTATGACTTGTGGGTAGTTTTTATGTCTCCCTTCGTGATTTATGTTCAGGTTCTATGCACAAATTACTTTCTAGGACTATGACATCCACACTGGTTCCATTTGTAGCTTCTGTATTAGAGAATCATTTATCTTAGTTAACCTTTGAGAAACTTATCAATGCCTCTGTTCGATTAGGTGGATTTGTCTCATTCAAATGCAGAACTTCGACTGCTTGAAGTTTTCTACCACAAGATTTACAAGGTAAAGACTGCATTTTACTTATTAACTGTTTGCTGTTCAAGGTATACTATGTGTACTAAGATTCTTCAAGTTCTCAGTGACTATGTTGCAGCATTTACGTTTTCATGGCTTTAATGCTGTATTAGCATGCTTTCCTTGCAGATCTTTCCACCTAATGAAAAAATTGAGAATATAAATGACCAATACTGGACATTACGGGCAGAGGAGGCAAGCTTTTATTATTCGTTTTTCACTTTTTTCCTTTGAGATAAAAAATTTCCTTGCTTCCCCTAAATCTTGTTTTCTATGCCAGTATGTAATTGATGCATCTGAGTTGCCTGAATTTTGCCACAAGTATGAAGATAACCTCTTTCTTGTTTAATGATTTTAAACCAACCATGTGGAATTTTGTTCTTCTCTGGTTAGCTGCTGGTTAAATATGGATAAACTGGAGTACATTCCTGACCATGCATGTGTTCCCCGTTTTCTGTATTACTCAGATAAAACTAAGGTCTCTTTCTGTATCTCTAGATCCCAGAGGAGGAGAAAAATCTTGGTCCCAATGACCGCTTAATTCATGTTTATCACTTCACTAAAGAGTCCGCCCAGAACCAAATGGTAATTGCATGTGATGAATTGATTATATTTTCTTCGTAGCTATTAGTTGCTAGAAAATGGGTGTTAAAAATTGAATGTAGAAGTTTGCCACTCTTACGTGCTTTTGCTTTTTTCTTGGGCAGCAAGTACAAAATTTTGGGGAACCATTTTTCTTGGTCATCCATGAAGGTGAAACTTTGGCTGAAATTAAAGTACGCATTCAAAAGAAACTTCAGGTTCCTGATGAAGAATATGCTAAGGTAACTTCCCTTCTGCAATTGCACCACCCTTTACCTGGGGAATCTACAAGATTGTTCTTTTTTTTTTTTTTTTTGGAGAAAGTAACAACTATAATAGTTGCTAATGATGATAGTATAGATTGAGTTATGTTATTGCTTTCCTTTTGTATTAACATCAGGAAGTAATTCTGATACAAGATTTGTTGTGTCTTCTGGTTGGACAGTGGAAATTTGCATTCCTTTCACTGGGTCGTCCGGAGTACTTGCAGGATTCTGATATTGTCTTCACCCGTTTTCAGGTTCTTCAATCAGTTCCTTTTTTTTTTTTTTTTCACATATTTATTTTCCCCTTGATCTTTTGTTGCCTTTGGGTGGTAAGGGTTTTGATACATGTGTTCAGAGACGAGAGATCTATGGTGCTTGGGAGCAGTACCTTGGATTGGAGCATTCTGATAATACCCCCAAGAGGTCTTACGCTGTAAACCAGGTGTGTATCACTTGCATACTTAGCACGTACGAGCATGGAGTTTGACATAAAAAACTTCGAAATTTGTAAATGGGCAACTGTATGTGATGGCAGGGTCCAGATTTGTATCTTTTGGTTTGAAAGAAACCCAATTTGCACATGGATAGGATATAAGTTTGTAATTGATCAGTTTTGAAATTTTTGCAGAACCGCCATTCTTTTGAGAAACCAGTTAGAATATACAATTAGGGAAAAGATGATGATGAGCCTCCAGTAGCCCAGTAAACTGGATGAAGTGTTTTTTGCTACACAGAAATGAAAATGACGTGGACGAAGGGACAATTTGAAGCAAGAGCTCATTATTGAAGTGATGGTTAGTAGGTTTGGATGGATGGTTTGTAGGTTGTCTTTCCCCTTTGTGATGCGAGATGGGGAGGAGAGAGGAGGTGATTCCAGTGTTTTACCGCAGATGCACCCTCCTTGAGCCCCCTTACTACACTAAGCCTTCTCCTCGTGGTCAGATACTGGTAGCTTTTTCATATAAAAATATAAATTCACACAGCTCCAAATGTAATCTAGAGATTTTGGCCAGCGGATGTTGTATACTGGGGTATAGCTGGTTGGCATTTTATAATTTTCAATTCTTTGCCATTTTATGTTATCATTTTTGTCTTTAGGGGGATGGCTTTTTGTAAAATGATTGGTTTGATTTGATTTGGACTCGGAGCTTCAGATCTTGTAATAGGAACCCTTTTAACTGTCCAGAATGGATTTTATACGTTATCTTCTGTGTTTGATTTGTTTAGTCGAAATCAGTTAGTCAAACACCCCCATAGAATTAATTATTAATCTCGTCAGAATTTGCAAAATAGGATTTGCTTTAAAAAAAAAAAAAAGAGAAATCCTGAGAAAGAGAGCACACAGAAAACGAATAAATGAATGAATGGGACAATGGCATGGTGTCACACACTTTACAACTTACTCTAGGCCAAGGGGAATAACACGGTTTACAACCTACTCTAGGCTGAGGCTCAACCGTCTATAAGCATTGATCACGTATCAACCTCATTAAGGATAATTATAAATAAAAAAAGGAAAAAGGAAGCCTTCCATCAACAGTCTCTCAGCTAATTGGTTCATCCGCATGAACAGCAACAACAAAGTTCATGTCTGTGCAGCTTGCAACAACTAGACCATCACGAGGACAGCGTAATTTTCGGCCTTGATTCACTATTTTATTTTATAACAAAGCAAATCCCAGTGCCTATTGTGTATGTTTAGATTAGATTAAGAAACAGAATAGTATAGAAATACATATGACAAACTAACTCGTATATACATTGTCAATTCCTCAAGTGGAGTATCCATTCAGATGAGTATGGGTTTAAGAGCAGTCGCAGCTCTTTCAATGGCCCTCTCAACTCTCCATATCTCATGCTTAATCACTGCCTGTCCATCACGCTTGTTCAACCCTTTTGATTGAAATATCGCATCTGCTATTCCCGGAAAGAAATCAAGTTTGCTTTCATGATCACCTGGCGGCCCATAAATCTGCATATCAAAGATCATCAGAAAAATACATTCTGCACATTATGCTAGCACCGGAGGCTTTCATTTGGCATTTCCTGGATCGCTACATATCACATGGTTTTATGCATCTAGAAGTTCATATAAAAAGACTATTGGACAGGCCAAACAGGGAACTTTACAACAATAAGATTGGATAATCAGAGTAATCCAGTTATAAATCAATTGGTGAGTATAGTACTAATGGATGCGTGACTAGAAGGCTGCTATATGTCAAAAGATTCAAGAGCAATGAGAACACTAACAAGATGCCTGAACCATCGCCTTCCTTGAAGCCCATTGTCATCTAGGAAGCCTCTTTCTGCAAGCATCAGCCGATCATTCAACGCTCGCACTTTCAAATAGACAGGCTCACCTCTACTTTCAAGCTCTCTTAGATGCTGCATGCAGGTTACATATGCCAGTATAAGTTGGGGTAGGATTAAAGCAGAAGATCACTCTCTAATGGATGTTTAATAATTGCATATTTATTCACCAAGAGCTTCTACCTTTGCTTCATACTCAACTTCTCTAGCAGCAGCAGCAAATCTTTGAATTGAAACTGTTAAAGGATGAAGAGATATGCTCTCATCCAATAACGTAGCCAAGAAATTAATATGCCTCTGTCAAAAAAAGAAACGATATTCATCTTTAGTCTGTCAACCATTAATTTCATAAGGGAATGTAGAAGAAAATTAACAAGTTTCCCAAATCCAAATTCCAACCCCATACAACTAATCTCATGGAAACATTAACAGTTAAAATTTTCTAAGATTTTATGAATCCCCAGGGCAATGTTATTGGCTGCTAACCAATTCCTTAAACCACAAGTGTACATTTGAAATATTCTGGCAACTCATAATGAAGAAACTACGTAAGACACCTCTAGTTGGTCTGCATAAGAAAGGTAGTTGAAAGGAAGAATGTGATCATCGGCCAGGTGAAGACCTAAAAGCCCCCAAACTCCAGCAACTGAAACACATCATCACAAGGGTGGGCGTCATATTATCTTCTACTTCATCACATAAGTTGACAACAAAATTGTTCTATGCTTTGAAAGAAAAGACCAACTAACCAGCCATGTGACGATGAAACAAAGGGTCCCCATATCTTTTCATCCAGTCATAGGAATCAAAGGCTGTGTGATAGACAGGGAAATCTAAAACATCAAATGAACAAACAGGTTATCACATCAGAACTATATACTAGAATTACTTATATTTGTAAAAGAAAATAGCATTTATCAGTCTCTGGCCTCCCTTTTTTCTTAGAGACTCAGGGTAAAGCAAGAAAATTTTAAAATCCACAAAAAACTTAAGTGCTCAGAAGATAATTTATATGACTTTATTTTTGAGCTATATACATGCAAATAATCTAACTTCAATCCTAATCAAAAGAATACTTCTGGCGCTACTGCTATTACAACCAACCATAAGTTTTACATACCTAGTCCATAATATATATCAACACACGGAATCCCTGCATGTTGCAGAAATGGGACAAAATCAGAATACACTCCACTGAGTCTTTGGATCTGCATTCAGCCATCAAATCCCAGTTAAATACCAAATAAGCTTTTATGAATGTACAGTAAAGCCACTGCATTTGAAATGTTAAAGCCAATTCTATAATTCCTTCAGACAGAGGAAGGATTAAAATTTTACTACTCCTGTTTATAGGTTCCAAAACAAAAACACTATTCTCATCAAGTGTAAATACTAGACAGCTCTTAACAGTTATTACAAAAGCCATGCACTTCAACAAGTTTAGAAAACAAAGAATAAAAGTAGGGTCAAACTAAATTGACCAGTGGACAAGTTAAGAGGTAACAATGAGCTATAGGTGCAAGCTATGCCAGCAATTATTTACTTGTTCATGAAACAAATTGCTTTAACAATAATGTATCTAAAACTGTTCATTATTTAATACACAAATATATTCTCATGCAATGCAATGAAACACCGACATGCATGGAAACAAAAAATTTCATAAACAATTGTGTAATTGAAAGAAAAGTGTTCTATTGAAAATGACAATAAATTAAGTCCTGAAAGAAAAGGTGATATAGCAATCATTTCAAATTTAAGACCATGTTCCCTTCTAGCATTTGACAGATATAATGCTAACATGAAAATGAAACTGGAAAACATCAATATGGAATTTTAAACATTCGAAACATTCTTAGATAGATTTTGAGATGGCTTACACTAATGGCTTGGTTCCCACTTGCCCATCTCTCATATAATGTTGCACTGACAGAGTCTGGATCCTTAACCTGAAAATTGCTTTTCATTAATAGTTGAGAACAAGTTATAACTCACGGTATTTCCAAAACAATTCACTTGATGGCAACTGTTAGAAACTTTTAGAAGCCAGAGTTATACATTTCCCTCTACTCACCTTCTTTGTAACCTCTAGAAGAAGATCATCTAGCTGAGGTGTTGCACCAGCAAAGAATCCTGGCCCTTGAACTGCACAATCTACATTAATATAGGCCACTGCTTTGGCCCCCAAATTGATTATATTTTGTTCGACCCACTCAGTAGACCCTGTGTTATGCATAAAACAATCTTGTTGAGAGCCATAATGAAGAAAAGTATCTGTATTACCATTTCATCTAAAAAAAAGTCCTGAATGCATAAGATATGAGAAGTCAACTATAAATCTGCATAAACAATTAACTTGACGCTAAAATTTATATCAAGTCACATCTCTTCTGAAGAAAGACCATAATAGTTCTTAAATCACTCAAACGCAAGTCAACTGAACTTCATTTACACAGAGAGCCATCATAAATGCCCAGGTCTTATACGGCTTGTTAGGCTCATGCTCCAAGTCATTGTGGAATATCAACAAAACAAACTGAGTGATTTTAATACCATAACAGAGCTGGGTCTAACTCCAACTCAAAAGGCAACTTAATCAAGCAAAGCAGGATTTCTCAAGCCTTATAAGGCTTGTTAGGATCTTGATGCGGTAATCAACAAACTTACTGATATGATCATATCTGCAGTTACTAACATGGCATAAGCTCACAAATAATATCATGGCAAGTTGAATAAAAAAAGTAGAGGGTACGATCAGACAACATAAAATGATATTACCACATACATATTCCAAAATAGATGTGTTAATAAATGTGCCCCTTGTGGTTTTCACATCAGCAGTACCAATACAAGGTAGTTCAGGGATGATTAAATGTTATTCTCTCCCGTATCATGCACTATACACGTTGTATCATCATGGACCAACATATCATTTGGAAATCAATTCCAAGACTGACATCCTGCAAACCCACAATCCATATGGTGCATAAATGACAGAAGAAAGTAATATTACCTACCATCCCGAACTCTTCTGCATCCCAGCTTGCAAGGATAATTGTTCTTCTAGGTTTCCATCCCATCTGAACTAAAAGAGCATATCGTCTGGCAATGTCAAGCAAGGTGGCAGTCCCACTGTTGGGATCAACAGCTCCATATGTCCATGCATCCCTGTGATTGCCAAGGATGACATATCGATCAGGTTCCTCTAAACCCCTTATGATAGCAACAATGTTGTGAATTGTCACAACTTTTTCCTCACCCTAAGAAAAGCAAAGAAATATCTTAGTACCAATAAGAGTGTGAATATCATAAAGGCACTGTCAAATAGATAGCTTCGAAAGGCAATTCCTTTTTTATGACCTTGTTCATATTGTCTTGTTTATAATCACAGTTAAAGAAAGCATCATGAGAGAGAAAGAAAGCACAATCTGAAGTAGTGTCATCCTCAATGCAAAAATACTTTTATGGAAATTAATTATAATGCCATCAAGACCATTGGGTATTATTCACTGGCAAAACCATAAAGCACCTATTAATCAAATATAAAGAAACCTACTCGTTCAAAAACAAGAAGGAAAACTATATGGTTTGTCTGTTGAAATGTCCAGAAAACCATATCCATGAACGAAGAACAGTCCCAATTGAAATCAATCTGCCCCAGCATGAATCGGGAGGAAGAATAAAAAAAGGTAGTCCCTCTGATGACATAGAGTAAGACAGATGATAAAGCTATAACCAGTGGATGGTTAAAAAAGAATAGCCAGCATTGGAAACCCGTTACAGCCAACCACATCCGAATAACATAGAAGGAAAATATTGTTTTGCTTGCTCTCACACAGACCAAACCATGCTGTCAACTAATGATCTTGCATAGTTGTTCTGGGGTAAATACATAAAGTGAAGGAATACGGCACACCTTTCCTCTTGAGCGAAAAAAATAAGAAGTCAATACTTGAGAAAAGGAGGCAATTCAGGTTGGCACATAGAAACAAATCTATCTCAAAACTCCAAAGTGGTTTTGAACACACTGGCTTTCCCAAGAAGCAAGCAAATTTTACGCAACTAGAAACTGTTTCCAGCTTTGCAAAACTTTCAATCGCAAATTTATATCTCCAAATGTCAACTATAACAATGCAGTAAAAAGTTGGTTCTAGTTCAGCAAGCTTGAGATGGCGTAGCAGACTAAACAAGCAGCAACCACTGAGCTATGTAACACTCATAACTGAATTGGGAAGGACTACAGCCCTTCCATAATTTTGGAATTAACTCTCTACAGTTATGACATCCTAGACGTGAAACCTATCCAACAACAACAACCATTCACACTTTCAAGTCAAAACCTATGACACTCGAAAAACACCCAAGCATCCAACAGAAAAGGATACAAAAGTCACCAACCTGATAACTGAGGTTGACCATGGTCGGACCGGGTCCAACCCGACCAACCCTAGAAAAACCCGATTCCTTCCACTTGAGAGGCGCCACTGGACCCTCAAGCGACCGCAATAGGACTTCAGCATTCTCAAGCGACAATGGTATGGATGGAATTTTAGGAAACCTCTGCAAAACCTCACTGTCGTCCAACCCCAGCCTCTCTCCGCCATCAATCGCCGGCCACCCAGGGCTCAAAGGATCCCCAACACCACTCATAACAGTCCCTCTCTCCACACCACCTTCACCTCCTCTTAACCTATCCCGCTCGGTGTACAATAGGACCGCCACGGCGCCTTTAGACTCCGCCAACTTCACCACCAGTCCCCTACTTAAGCCGCCACCTTTCCTCGCTAAAACGACGCATCCACTTATGTTCACCCCCAACAACCCCAGCGCACTGTAGTCCTCCTCACCACCATAATTCACAAACACAATCTTAGCAACAGCCTCGCCGGACGGAGAATATGCATGGTACGGCATAACCACTTCCGGCGTGAACTTAGAGAAATCAGCGGTGGTACCATTGGAGAAGTGTGCCGTGAGGGAGGAGCGAAGAGGGTAAGAGAGGAGAGGTGTATACTCGAGTTGTCGAGTCTCAAGACCGAGGTGTTGGAAATGGTAGTGAACGTAGTTGGCAGTATCGACGGAGAGTGGGGTTCCAGCGAGGTGGGGGTGGAGGGTGAGGCGACGCAGGTAGGAGGAGATGGTGTCGTTGGACGAGGAAGAGAGGAAGAGGTGGCGGTAGTCTTGGCGGAGAAGAAGGTGGGGTGTAGGAGGATGGCGGCGGAGAGTGTAGAGGCTGAGAAGGCAGAGGAGCGTAAGGAAGAGGCAAGTGCAGAGCGGTGGCGGTGGAGACATTTTCAAATACAACCAAAAAGCAAAAGCTCTATCTTTTCTCTATAGAACTATAGGAGTGGCAGTGGCAGTGATGGTGTTGCATTTTGAAGGCAACCGAGAGAGTACAGAGCCCATGAACTGAAAAAGGTAACACAAGTAGTGGGAGTGTTTTGAGAAACTTTTTTAAGGACTTGCAAGTGAAACAGTCACTTTCACAGTTCAGGCTTTTTTTGGAAGCAAAACGCAAAGCAAAAGATTGGAATGGATCCTATATGTTGCCCTTATTAATACGACTCTGTGGTCTGTGCCGCAATCATAAGTTATGCTCCTGACGTATCAAATGGATTTTCGACCTCTTACTCTCCTATGGCTAACTCTTTCAACATGTAACATGATATGCATACTCTTTTTTTTTTTTTTCTTTCACGGGGAAAATCTTAACGTGACAAATTTAATAGAAGGGTAGTTCATGGAGTGCTACTTAAATCAATAAATTTTTTGGTAAAAATTTTAAATGAGTATATATATATTTAATGTATGTTTTCAATAAAATTTGGTTTTACATGACCATATTATATTTCCCAATCTTATTTTCAAATGAACTTTGACAATTGTTTCCTCTTTTAACATTATTTGATTAATAGTACTCTAAAATTAAGCAGCTAAGTATTTAAACAAATTTCCTTGGTTCATTTAACTGTGATGATAATCCAAATGCGGCTTAAGAATATTGGCTACATCTTCGTTGTCAATAATATTTCTTGTTCTCTTAAAAACTTTCTCTAAACATTTTAAGGATCCTTGGATAATGTTGCCATCTAAAATAAGCAGTAAGGTCTGCCACTTGTTTCATGTTCCTCCCACGTACGAGTCCTCCCTTCCGCTGGAAACCAAAAGAAATGTCTTATTTAAGTATACTGCAAAGGGTCGTGTCAAAGTCGTATATGATTCATGTATATTGGGCCCCATAAGAGTATATTGGTTATTAGTTATTAGTGAGATGATTTGATGAGATACTATGAACACCGAACTTGTGCGGCCACAAAAAAAAAAAAGAACACAAGGAGGAAGTGGTGATGGCTTTTTCCTTGGAAAAGGACATCATGCGTTTGTTTTATTTTGTTTTGCTTTTGTTCTTGTCTTTGTTGTCTGGAAAGGAAATGGAGAATCTGTGTCTTGTTGCTCCCCTTCCACTTGCCTTTTCTTATTTATCTTTCCCTTTCATTCTGATTTGTGATCTTCGTCAAATGCAACCACTATCACCTTCTACATGTAACATATGGCATTCCTCTAATAATGGAAATGATTTCTTATTTCTCAAATTATATTTACAAAATTAAATTAAATTAAATTATTATTGAGACATCCCTTCTAACTAGATGTGGGGATGAATGAATGAATTGATCCAAATAGCTCGTGAAAATAAAATATGCATGAGAGCGTGCGAAATGTTGCTCAATGGTAATGCCCATAAGCGGGAAAGGCATTGTAGCTTTGATATACCCATATTATCGTCAAATCCCTGAAAAAGATTTGAGTATATGCTATCAAATAATGCGGAACAAAAGAAAAGATGATCTCATTTTAAAAGGCGGAGACAGAGATACGGATATCTAAGATTTTTGTATTGCAAAGCATTTGTCCTTTAGCTAGCTAGTGTAGCCTCTTTTGTCTAATGCTCCCTTCACATGTGGATGGATGCCTTTTAAGATTTTAGCATCGTGGAGCATAATGTTTTTTCAGCTTTGTAAAGCTTCTTTTGTCAGAAGAGGTATTCATGTCTGTTTCAAAAACATCATCAAATTATAACCTCTTGGTTGTGCCCCTGGGTCCACCAAGACTTTAGAGTTAGAGACCTCCATAATTTGTGAAGGCAGAAACCACGACTCTAAAGCTGCTTCCTGCAAAACCCAATCCATGTAGGACGCTTTCAGCCAATATAAGCTGCGCTGGACCTCTCCCAACCCCTCGGTCTTCCATTTTTCACTCCTCTGAATGAACCACAAAGATTTCAAGGTTCAGACAATATCCTGATTGTTAATCCATTAAATTAGGTTAATGTAGCAAATAAAACTGTCGAGTATAATTTATAGTTAATCTCTATAGTAAATCAATAAAAATGTGTGCCAAACTATGGCCTTTCCCTTCCCAAAATTCCCTTATTGTATCATTTATTACCAATTTATTTGTTAATAATTTAAAGTGTTGAGATCTCATTTGTATAATTAAATAAAGGAATAAATTACTTAGCTTGCAAATCATGTATATCTTGCAGGTTATATAATAATAATAATAATAATAATTTTATTATTAAATTTATATTAATATAATATAATTATAATATTATTTTATTGGGACTAACCATGACCAGATATAAAACGTCGACTATATAGTCAATCCCTTAAATAAATTATTTTTTAGGTTCATTCCGACGTAAATGTTCACTAATTGATCAACATTATTTCTAAAATAGTTTCTTAAGCTTTCCTTATTCAGATTTTCCATTCCATTGATTAAAATTATTTTAAAAATATTTTCTTAAGTTTTCCTTATCAAGGTTTTTCATCAATTATTTAGATTATTTCTAATTTATGATATTTTGGCAATTAGTTTCTTAGATTATTTTTTATCAAGGTTTTTTAGATTATCAATTGAAATTTTATGTTTCCTTTTCACAAAATAATTGAAAATAATAATTTCTAATTGATTATTCATGTACAATTCAATAAATAATTTCATAAATTTTAATCATAAATTATCCTAATACTTAACATTGTTAGGCTTCCATAAAAACAATTTCACACGAAATTAATACTGAAATGTTTTTATTAGTAATCTAATTATTACAATTTTAGGTCATATAAAAATACATGTATACTCACCTAAGTTTTCTTATCAAGATTTTATGCCTATCGCTTCTAAAATTTTCTTATCAAGTTTTTTTTTGTTAATTAAAATTAATTTAATTTACATCATACATACAAAAATATATAATTTCCTAGATTTTTCTTATTAAAAATTTTTGTCCTTTAGTAAAATTTTCTACTTTATTTTCCTAAATTTTCCTTATCAATGCCCTTCATATATCGATTAAAATGATCTAATTTAAGGTATATATTTCTTTCCCGCCATAATCAACTGAAATGGTTATTTTCAGTTTGGTTTAATAATATGCAGTTCAATAATTAATATCACTAGTTTTCCTTAACAACTCTCTTTTATTAATTAAAATTATTAATATAAAATGGATTTTTTTTATTTCGTGTTTCTTCCATTCTTTGCTTCATTTAGTGAAGGCTTGAAGACTTTAAACCATGTGTTGATTATTAATCCATGAAATTAACTGTACCAACCAAAACTACTGAGTTGGATGATAATGGTAGTTCCTAAATTCTGATTATTTATTGACAAGGAATACAAATATATTAGGGGTTGTTTGGTCATGATTTTTATTTTTGATTTTTTAAAACCAAACCGGAAAAAAGTACAAATAAGCTAATTTTTATCACACACCACTACAATGCCATCTTGAATCAATAATAAGCCAGCACAATTATCTAAGAATACATTAATTAGATTAAAATAAACACATTTTAGTGAATCATAAATCTAATGGGTAAGTTTATGTGAGATGAATGAATAAATCCAAAGGTTCATTATAAGGTTAGTAATATAATGTCTATTCCATAAATGAACCAAATGTTACATACACATACTAAAGACAAAAATGTCATAAGATTATGCTAGTCCATAAAAATTAATTTAATATTCTTCCACTTGGATAGCATAATCATGGCAAACTAATTATATATAATCAACACACTGATAAAATGCATGAGTTGTACATAATTAGGTGTTACTAATCCAAAAGCATGACAACAACATTAATATAGATTTACCAGAAATGAATATTATCAATTTATCACTCATCAAGAATGTATAGTTGCAACATGTCATAAATAATGACAAAATATTCATAATGTGCATATACTATATAAAACTGAAACAATTCTCACAAAATATGTATAAAACAAAGAAAACTTCTAGTGAAACAAAGAAAAATAGGCTCTTAATAGTCCCATATTGGAGACATGTTCATAAGCCTTTAGTTAGTGGATTTGATAACATGCTACTCGTAGGCATGTACTCAATAGTAGTTAGAGATTCTATAACTTTCTCTTTAACAAAATAGAACTTAATGTCAATATTTTTAAAGTGAGAGGTGCTTCTAGTATTTCGAGAGAAAGATAGAGCTGAAGAATTATCATAATATAATTTTAGCAGCCTCGATATGGAGTCCTCAACTCCTAATGTTGAAATAAAGTTCCGTGACTATATTATATGACAAGTAGTCTTATAACATACTACATACTCTGCCTTTATGGTCGAAGAAGCTGTCAGTGTTTATTTGGCACTGTTTTCACGAAACAAATCCTCTTGCCATCATAAAAATGTATCTAGAATTAGATTTCTTATGATCCATATAACTTGTAAAATCAGAATCACTGAAACCAACCACTTCAAAAGTATCAGTATTATGATATGTTAACATAAGATCCTTGGTACCCTGGAGATACCTCAAAATCTTTTTTGCTACTTTATAGTGACTTTATCTAGGATCGCTTAAGTATCTACCATGCACATCTAAAATAAAGGCAATATCAGGTTATGTGCATACTTAAACATATATTAGGCTACCAATAACTAAAGAATAAGAGACTATTTTCATTTGATTTCTCTTAATGTCATTTAGAGGATATTGGGCCTTGGAGAACTTATCACCCTTCATAAGTACAACCTTTATAGAAGAACATGATTGCATATTAGACCTCTTTAAAATATGATCAATGTAAATGGTTTGAGATAATTTGAGAACATAATTTATTCTATCATGAAGAATTTATCCACCTGAAACATATGATGGCTCATCAAGGTCTTTTATATTGAAATAGTCAAATAATAATTGTTTTGTCTTAATCAACATGTCAGTGTCATTAATAGTGAGTAAGATGTCATCATCATATAAAACTAGAATATGTACTTACTCTAACTGATCTTCATATATATACAATGATCAACGATATTTTCTTTGAAACCATTACTTGTGACAATTTCATCAAACTTGATATACCATTGCTTTGAAGCTTATTTCAACCCATAGATTGATTTTTGGAGATTATAAATCATGTTTTCTTTCCCAAACACCTCAAAAACAATAGTTTGAGTCATTAAACATCTTTTCTTAGTTCTTCATTCATGAAAGTTGTTTTCACATCAATTTGATGAATTTCAAGATCAAAATGAATCACAATTGCCGAATCTTTAGTGGAAATAAGAGAGAAGGTCTCTATTTAGTCAATACCTTTTTGTCAGTGATGAACCAAGGTGGTTCTAATCATATGTTTTGATGATGACAAAACATTATTATTACTAATGTTTAAGTGTTTGAAATGTTTATAAGATAGGTTGATGTGTAA
>JAOXYD010000005.1:22436363-22447279 GCA_028565735.1 Pinacopodium congolense
TATATCATGATATTATATTAAATTTTTATATATAATTATTTAATATAATATAATAATCATACATTATTATCATATAATTATTTAATTATATAAAGTTATTATGTTAAGGGGTATATTAGGAAATAAATGCAAATGAATTTTTAATTCTAAATTTGTTCCAAACATGATTATGAGTAATTCAATTAAATTACACATGTTAAATGATAATTATCCAAATAAAAGAATTCATTTACAAATGAATTCTAAATTCTACATTCATTTTTTTTAAATAGGGGGTAAAATTCTTTCAAACACATTTTCAGTGAGAGTGGATTTACTTTGATCAATTTGATCTTATTACTCTTTCCTTAACGTCCTCGTTGTGTTATATGCTCTAATGCATCAAATATTTTCAAATTTGGCCTGCCATTGAGAAACAAGAGAAGAAATTATAATCTGTTTGTAAATATTACCATTTATGACTGGTAAGGTTGGTTTTTGCAGATGCAAAGATTTGGCTATTGGACGTGCAAGTAAAGGAGTACCAGATACATGCTATTGGTTATTGATTAATGTGTTCTCTTTTGAATTGCAGTACTCTTCGAAGCGCCTATCAGTCGTTTTAGTTGAGATAAAGCCTTAGGTAACTATTTGTTAACTTTTGTAGACTTAATTCATCTGGTAGCAGACACCATTGAATTTGGTGAGATAGATTTTACCATATGTCAAATTTTGTGAAAATTTGATAATATATATATATGTATGTATGTAGCAGACATCTTTGAATTTTGTGAGACAGATCCTGTCATATGTCAAATTTTGTGAAAAACTGATATAATATATATATATATGCATATACATATCTATAGGTTCTCAGAGGCCTTTTTAAGTTCCTTCTCTTGTAATGTGGTTTGTTAAAAGAGTACGCAGAGACCTTTGTTGTACAAGGAATGCAAAGAGAGAGCTTCTTGATCTGTATTAACCACAGATTTCTCAGCATTTAGTAAACTATTTCTGGGGCTGAGGAAAATCACACATGTAAACACAAGAAGGAAAGTAAAGAGTAAATTTTGTGTTTCTGTTTGCTGCAATAGAACTAAAGTAAAAAAGTAAAAAAAAAATTATTGAAAACTTGATAGATTGAGTCATTTTTCTAGAGGCAACTAGAAACGTTATTTTGAGAATAAAAAGAGAAACGCAATACCGATAAGAACCTGGACGATCTTCGATCACCGTACCAAATTTGAGAAAAAAACGACGCAGCCAGAGACTGGCAGAGTAATCTTATCTTATTACAAGCATCTTCGATCGCCGTACCACATATGAGAAAAAACGACACGGCCAGAGACTGGCAGAGGTATCTTATTTATGGCAGGCACTTCTCACTCTCTGTCACTCTGAGCCAATCCAAAACACTTTCTCTTTCTCTTCTTTCTTCTACATTATCAATTTCTTAAATAGTGCCAACGCAAGCATGGCCTTCTCTTTCTGCTACTCTCGCCTACGCTCCTCTTCAAGAGCGGCTTACACCAATCTCCGTAACTTCTTTTCTCGCTCTCCCACACCCACACCCGCACATCCAATACCCGCCACCAGTTTCACGAGCTCTCAGTGTGAAGAAAAGTCATTTCTTCTGTGGTCCAGGTCTCTGCTTCCTATGGCTCTTGCAGTCTCTGCTGGATCGATTGCCTTTCAGTTCAAGACCCAACCTTCCCTCTGTGAAGCCTCACATCTCGATACTCTGTTCGTTTTCGCTTCTGGGGTCTTTTTGTTTTGTTTTATCTCCTTTTCTTATGATGATTTGTGATTCGTCTTTCTTTTGCATGTGAAATACTTGTAGAGATAAGCGTGCTGGGAGCAAAGGCGCCGTTGACTTTGTGGTAAAGGGTTCTTATACTAAGGTCCCAAAAGAGCTAATTGATGACTTGAAAGATATCAGTCAGGTGTGGTCTATCTGCTTATTCTTTTAACAATTTATTTTTTTACTTTTATAATGTTGGTTTTATTAGATATTTAAGAGTATATCTGTTTCAATCTATTAGTAGTTTGCTATAAGAAACGGTCGAAAAAAAAAAACACGAAATCTGTTCTGAGA
Organism: Pinacopodium congolense; assembly: GCA_028565735.1. Lineage (NCBI taxonomy): Eukaryota > Viridiplantae > Streptophyta > Magnoliopsida > Malpighiales > Erythroxylaceae > Pinacopodium > Pinacopodium congolense. Next base: position 22,438,438 of record JAOXYD010000005.1, read on the forward strand.
TTTAGTAGTCTTCTTTTCTTCGTTTTCTTAATGTTCCTATGAAGTTTCAACAATCAAACAGCAAACAGTATTTGAGGTCTTTTACCATTTTAGCATCGTAGTAATGCATAATAGTATATGCTGATGCTATTAGATCATTTGGATAGAGTCCTTTTCTAGATTCTCTCTGACAGTGTTAGTTTATCAGGATAACCTTACAGTAGATTATGATGAGAGGTACTTCCATGGAACACCACAGAACAGCTTTCATAAAGCTGTTAATATCCCTGATGTGGTTGTTTTTCCAAGGTATTTTTGACTCTGGGCCTTGGTTTTGCTTCCTTTTCTTTGGACAATGTTTGGTATTCCAATACTTCACTGATATCTTTATCATTAGAATGAGTACCTTAGCTATTACGTAGAGTTATACCTGCATTTTTTATTTATTTTGGATGAAAAATTATATGTCCTCAACATAAGTTATATATTCTACCTGCAGATCAGAAGAGGAGGTTTCCAAGATTGTCAAATCGTGTGATAAGCACAAGGTCGCTTCTATCTCCTATGATGTTTACAAAATAAATACCAAGCTTACTCCAGCAAGGATTATGCTTTCCATTTTAATTGAAATCACTTGACCTCCGCTTTTAAAATATGGCACTTAATATATGATATGAGTATGATTCCACTAGATACAAAACCCAATTGCCAGCAATTAAGATGATATCTCTCTCTTTCATGTTTTATACCATTGATGTTAAATGGTCTGCCATCTCAAGCAATTCCAGTTTATCTAGTCAGGTACCTATCGTGCCATATGGTGGAGCTACGTCAATTGAGGGTCACACTTTATCTCCTCATGGTGGTGTTTGCATTGACATGTCACAAATGAAGGTTTGCATATGTGTTTTTTGTTGTAAATCTTTTAATTTTTTTTTGGTAGATAGTTATCTTTTCCATTGTTTCAGTTGGCTTCTGCAGTATTGACCAGTGACTGAACATTAGAACTTAAGAACAGGGTATATCTGCATTACATCTAAATGTTAGAAAAATGAAAGGAACTTCGGGCAGAATACATAAATGGCATGTTTATTCATCTACCTGGGTGATATAGTGAAATCTTTGAAGTGGTTGTGTAATTGCATCATGCACATTGCTTTTATTCTGAATGCTTTTCTAATTCATTGTTCTACCGCTTTCCTTGTTCAACTTTTAGAGTGTCAAAGCTTTACATTTAGAGGACATGGATGTGGTTGTTGAGCCTGGAATTGGGTGGATGGAACTTAACGAGTACTTGGAACCTTATGGTCTATTTTTTCCTCTTGATCCAGGTGAAACACGGCCTTCAAATTTATTTACTGAGATTCATTGATTTATTTCTCAATTACAGAATCTTATGCCCTAATAATCAAGGAAGGAAAATAAGGTTTATGCACTTGACCTGTTTTAGCTGCTTACATACCCAGTATCTACATAATGTCAATTTGGAGATTCAATTTTATTGCATTTTTGGTTCACTGCATTTGAAACAACTCAATATTATACCTTCATAGATAAGATGGTTACTTTTTTCGGTTGCACAATTATTATAATTTCCTAAACATGTTATCAAGCAGGACCTGGCGCTACCATTGGGGGAATGTGCGCAACAAGGTGCTCTGGATCTTTAGCTGTGAGGTATTTGGCTAATTGCGTTGCTTTATTTTCTATTGTTGTTCCTTTACTACATGTTCTTTAGCTGGACAAAATTCAAAGCTTATTGCATACTTCCTTCTGCTGAACTGGACAGTTATCAAGACAGCCAATTTTATTTATGCTTGTTTTCAACACTGGATAATCTTATTGTTTTAAAGATCTGGTGTCCCTGATATGGCCTACCAGATACAGCCTCTTTTGAGGCTTCGTTACAGGGGCTATTTTACCATGGAATGTAGATAATTTTCCAGTTTCCTTGTGATAGGAGAGCTAAGTCAAAGCAAATAACTTTCCAACAGAAAATAGGTGAATGTAATTGGAGAGGCTTGTCCTAATCGTAGATTCAAACATGACAAAGTCTGATTCATTTTAGATAAGATCTCATATTAATTTGAGCTTCATAATCATCTACTAGGCTGCTTGATGTAGGACAGAGAGAATGTACCATCACTCTGATAAAAAATACTTGTGAGATATAAATTAGAGCTGTTGGATTTAAACTTTTGGGTTTACGCACCTACAGGACCTAGAAATCACTTCTGGGGTTCAGAATGGCTCCTAAGTTGAAGGGTCACTTTTAGAAAGTATCATATTTCCTGGCTGAATATTTTGAAAATTCCCCTTCACAAACTAAAACGTTAAACTTAAATAATAATCCTGTCAACCAAATCCTATTAGAAAGGAGAAGTCATTATACCCTAGCAGATATTTGATTTTGACCTAAAAAGAATCCTATTCTGATTAAAACTGAGAAGGAATTAAGTAAAGGTGTCTATTAAAGAAAATAACACCTTAACTCATCCCCTCCCTCCACTTCAGCATGCCTGCCACAAAGTTATATTAAACTTCTAGTGAAACTACAATGAATCATAGGCTTAAGACATTGTGACACTCAGAACATATATTAGAACGATGAAGATGAGAGGTTTTCTGTCCTCCAAAAATAGGATGAGAGAGAGGTATCATCTCCATAGTGAGTCAAATGTGGCTGTTGCAATTTTACTTACATCTTGTGCAGCTATTTGTGGCAATGGCAGTGAACCATTTTGTTAATGAGATTCTTTTTATAATATTTTCAATTCACAAGAGTTGCCAAGTCAAAAAGTCTTATGAATGTACTAGAACCAAGATCTTACTGTCATTGATATATCTTTATGTTTCCATTTATCATGTGTTCCCTTGTTTGTTTTTACATATTAGTCTACCTGCTGTTTTCAGGTCAGGATCACAAACATTTCAAGATCTGAAGAATCCATGAGTATTGCACAATGTCTTTTTGCAATTATAAGCAGACAACATAGACTTACTAAAATGCTTGATTTTTTATTTCCTCCCAATCAATCTCTCAAGGAATCACCAAGCATTTAAAAGTTGATAATGTTATTTCTACTGTCATGGCTTTTTTTTTTAATTATTGTTTTGTTTCTGCCCTTGCCTGCTAGGTCCTCACAAGCTCTTAATTTGTCACCTATGTATATCTGTTGCTCTTACTTTTGTTCTTGAATATCTTTTTTTTTATATGTTTAATTTGTTTATTCAAAATAATGTTAAAAATCAACCTATGTGAATTTGTTCTTAGGATGTCTGTTCTTTTGAGGAGGTTTTAATGATTTTCAATTTATCATGTAGGTATGGAACTATGAGAGATAATGTTATCAGCCTCAAGGTCTGTCCCTTTCCCTCAATGTCCAACTCATTTTTATGAAAATTAGTTTTTATACTCTTTTTGATCCAGGTGGTTCTTGCCAATGGAGATGTGGTAAAGACAGCTTCTCGTGCTCGAAAGAGTGCTGCAGGGTGTGTTTTAATACCTCAATCAATTCATGCATGCATGCTTTTCCTTAAAGTTTTGTTTGGAAAGTAGTAGTACTAGCATCAGACTTCAAAAGGGACTCCTAGGAGAATTTAGAGGCAACATTTTTAAGAATGTTGCGTTAGAATGCTAATAAATTCAGAGGAAGCATGATCATGAGTGAACATTGTGCTAAAAGTTGTTTGAGTTGGCATAGAACTTCTTTGTACTAAATGGTAAATTTGCTAATTTAATCTTAATCTTGACTATTCACATATTCTAGTAATGACCAGAAACAGTTGCTGAGAGTATTAACTTACTGGATATGTGATTTAGGTATGATTTGACTCGCTTACTGATTGGAAGTGAAGGAACTCTTGGTGTAATAACAGAGGTCACTTTACGACTTCAGAAACTTCCCCAGCATTCAGTGGTATGTTATCTGGGACTTCTATTTTTGTTTTTTTATTCCTTATTCTATATCAGCATTGCCTTGCAGCTTCATGCGTCTGTTTCTTTTAGATGGTTGGAAATGTAGTGTTCAAACTTCATTATTCAATTGTGTCATTATGCCCATGTTTGTTCATTATGTAGCTTTTACTCCATGAAGATCCTCAAATGCAATTTAGAAATAATTTTTTCTAAGCATCATTGTATGCCTAATTTACATGCAGTTTCCAGATTCCTGTTATATGAATGGACTGACATGAAAGATAAGAGAAGCAAGAACTTTAAAGACCTAAAGAAATCATTATATGATAAATGCAGAAACAGAATGAACTTGGAAACGTTGGCATATTCTTTATTTTTTTTAATCACAGTTCTTAAGTCTTTTTGGAGTGAACTGACATGATGTTACAAAATCTGATGCCTTCTGTTGCCTGTTTCGAATATTTTACAGGTTGCAAGATGCAGTTTTCCTACAATTAAGGATGCAGCAGATGTTGCCATTGCCACTATGCTATCTGGTATTCAGGTAGTGCTTAATGGCACATTTACAGTGCATTTGGTTCATTTTTTATCTTTAGTTCTTTTGTATTAGGTTTCTAGGGTGGAGTTATTAGACGAGGTCCAAGTAAGAGCTGTGAATTTGGCCAATGGAGAGAATTTGCCTGAACGTCCTACTTTGATGTTTGAATTTATAGGCACAGGTGAGACAGGAAGCCATTTCCTTTTAATTATATCTTCTTTCTCATAGTTAAAGGTTATAATTTTTTTCCCTTATTTCGTTGAGTATGAAATAATTGGTTCCTAATTTAATTGTATTTCTTTAATATGTAAGGAGATTGTGGATATACCTAATGTATGCATATCATTATAACAATCAGTGGATAACTGTGCTCTCACTCACTGAACATGACCATCCAATTAATTAATTTTAGGAAATGCTAGGTGAGATGGTAATTTTATTCTGACTCCTATTGATAGCAATTGATATTAGGTGGCAGCTGCAGGGTGTGTTAAAGTTTGAAGGTTTCTATTTCAACTGGAAAATTATCATCTTAATTGTGAACAGAAACTTCATCTGGATTAAGAAATGAAGAATATTATGCTGCAGTCATGTCTTGAGTGTCAGTATGGCATAGTAATGCTGATAGATGAAAAGGTCTATGATGTCAGCCATACTTTCTTTCCTTGTCACCTGAGCTCCAATGAATTTTCTCAGAGAAATGTGAAATTATCTTCCTCTAGTTCAAAAATTGACCTGCATGCTTGAGTTGTAGTTCTCTTTGTGAGGGCAAACAACTGAACATATGTTATGTGTTTATGATTTTTAGATGCCTATGCGCGTGAGCAGACACATATTGTTCAGAAGATTGTTTCTGAGCACAGGGGCTCAGATTTTGTTTTTGCAGAAGATCCTGAGGCTAAGAAAGAGCTTTGGAAGGTAGAAAAACTGAACTATTTTCACTTTCATTCCTATAAAGGTTGGAAATATTCTAGTATTGTGTGGTTTATTCTTCGGGGTTGGCTCTGTTATCTAATGCTATTGCTATTAGTCCAGTAATCAGTTCTTTTATCAACAACACAACAATTTTCTTTTCTTCCTCTTTAGTTTTATGTTTCCTTTCATTATATTTTGTTCCCTTTTCTATTGAGTCAAAGTGAATTTCATAGACCTTTTTCAGTATTTATCTCTTACTATTCTAGTTGTTGCATACCTTTTGGAGTTGGATGGGTTGGAAAAAGGATGGGAATGAAAGATCTCTATGAATCGAAGTATAGGTGGCTTTGCCTTCAGGCATCCTTTAAACTTAACAAGGCTTTTAATGACTTAATTGCTGTTGCCTACAAATCTGAATTGCTATGTACATCATCCACTAACCATGGTGAAATAGGCCAATTCTTTGCTCTCTCTCACTGCTTAGTGATTCATGTTCCTGATTTGAATCAGATGAGGAAGGAGGCCTTATGGGCTTGCTTTGCCATGGAACCCAAATTTGAGGCAATGATTTCGGTGAGTTGTTATCAGCAATTTCCATCAAATATATGTGATTCTGGGAAATGAACAAATAAATGGTCTTACTCCGTAAGGTTTTGACTCGAAATCTGTTATGTACTTTCTGGGATGTTTCTGTGGTATCCTCTGAACTCTCGTGGTTGGCAGCACTTAGTAAAATTGAGTCACATAAAGGACACAGAACATCAACAGCTATAGATGGAGTTCTGTTTAGTTGCTCTAAGACAGGAAGAACAACTAAATACCAAAGTATAATCCTCTGCCTAAATTAGGAGTATTAAATGAGCAATATTCTTGATTCCCGGGGCATTTTCTGCAATTTCAGTCCTTTTAGTTTTGTTCTCTTCCAACTAAATTTAATTTTCCTCATCACCCCTAGCTTTCCTTGTTCTTCTGTAGGATGTATGTGTTCCTCTATCCCGACTTGCAGAGTTGATATCCAAGTCCAAGCAAGAGCTTGATGCATCACCGTTGGTTTGGTATGCATGCCCAACACTATTGGTTTGTTTGACTGAGTACACGCTCGTAATTATTCATCATAGTCAAGTATCAAATTTGTTTTCTATCTATCTAATATTACAGCACAGTTGTTGCTCATGCGGGTGATGGGAATTTTCATACTGTTATTCTTTTTGACCCTAACCAAGAGGAGCATAGGAAGGAAGCAGAAAGACTTAACCAGTTTATGGTCAATGCTGCTTTGTCAATGGAAGGTGGAAATTCTTTCCTCTGCACTTCTTTTGACTATGTTTCACAAATATGCTTTACTTACATGTTAATTCCTTTTTTCTTTTTCCCCATAGACTGACATGACAAGGCTGCTGTTGTTTTTTTGGTGTCCACTCTGTACAGGAACTTGCACAGGTGAACACGGTGTTGGCACTGGAAAAATGAAGGTATCTTTCTGATTTCTTTGATATTGTTTTTCCTTTTGGCCATCACTTACGCGCTAAAGTGGTCATCCATTGATATGTACTACCAGGGAATGATATTAAGTGATTTAAGTAGGATGACATTGTTTATACTAATTAGGATTTCATTTTTCTTTTCTTTCTTTTTTTTCATTGCAGTATCTTGAGAAGGAACTTGGAGTAGAGGCCTTGCAGACAATGAAAAGAATTAAAACGGCTCTTGATCCCAACAATATTATGAATCCAGGAAAGCTCATTCCCCCTCATGTTTGCTTCTAAAAGCTTTTCATTACTCTCGAGGTCGATTGAGTTTGACTTTCTGCTGTAGCCACGGTAGGCATGCAAGACAAAGAGCTTGAAGCTCAAGTTATATGCATACAAAACGAACGCTTGTAACTTTATGACGAACGCTTGTAAATTTATTCCTAAATAATCAAGTTGTTTGTAGCCGACTTTTTAATTTTAGGCTCCCACGGCAGTTGCTTGTACAATCGTACCATGAGCTCTTTAGAACACCTTTAAAGTCATATTTCCAGAGGCGACGATATAATGAAAGCCCTTCTTTATTTGATGGGTACAAAATACTCATGTTTTCGCACCTCTTGAAATGGATTCGGATGCAACAACAATTACATGGGGATTGATGTTTAGTTGAGTTGTGGATTGTAATTTTGTGTTGTGATTGTTATATTTTTGTATTGATAATTGTGTTTTTTTTATCGATTTTTGTGTTATATTAGTGTGTATTTTTTATCGATTTTTGTGTTTAAAAAAACAGAAAATCAAAACTAAAAACTAAACATGGCCTAGCACCTCTTGAAATGGCTTCGGTTGCAACAACAATTACATGGGGATTGTGACTGTGACCGTAGCACAATTTAAAAAATCAGTCTGCATTAGTATCAATTTTTATTTGAAAATAATATTGTATCAATATGGTAAATTTTTTAAAATTATAAAATAATCTTTAAATTTTATAAATTTTTTAACATAATTTTTGTATATATTATATAGTGGTCTTTAAATTTTATAAAAATTTTAAAATATTTACTAAAATATTTTTAATTTCATGTCAATTTTATCTTAAAAATCAATAATAATATAAATTTGATATAATAATAAATTTATTAATTATCTTAAATACTTTATATTCATTATATGAATTAATAGTATATAAAATAATTAATAAATTATTTATAGTAGAAATGATTTTTAAAGTTTTCTTGTTTTATTTTTCATTAATTTCTATTTAAAAATTACAAGTATAAATATATTTTAGTATAATATTTAAAGTTATTTAATATTATATCAAAAATTACAAATATAATATTGAATTAATAAAGTATTTATTAATTAAATATCAAAAATAAAAATAAAATTGACTCTCTAATAAAAACAATCATAAATTAATTTATACATTAAATAATAAATAAAAATATTTATTATTTGAAAATGGAAAACCTATAAATATGTCAGTATTCTAAAATAAAAAGAAAGTGGAGTCCACATTCTTTAAAATTTAAAAATAATAAATAATAAATAAATAAGTGAATTTTTTAAAAAATAGAGTTCACTTTTGTGAAATTTTAAAATAAAAAATTAAATTTAAAGGTCCACTTATCTTGAAACTCCAACACTTTTATAACTTTGTTATTAAGGATCGATCAATCAATATATTGAAAAAAATTATTGGTTATTAAACGCATCCCATTTTAGGAAAAGACACCTTTATTAAAGCTTGATACATATATTGACTACTCCACTCATCATTTGAAAATGATAAAAGATCAATATGAAGTGGTAAAAGCCTCTCTAAAACGAAATTATTTTGATAATCCCTTACAATTTTGGGAAAAGAATAAGTTTGAAGCACATTTAGAAATGATAAATAAACAGAAAGTGATTAGAGTTAAAGCTATAAGATATAGTATAGATGATCAGGAAGAATTAAGAAACAACTCAAAGAATTAGAAACTCTCCAAATAATCAGAGCTAGTACCTCTC
>JAOXYD010000005.1:22472526-22485515 GCA_028565735.1 Pinacopodium congolense
TAAAGCGTCTTCACTATTAAATCTAGAGAGCTTGTTCTAGGTTATAGATGGGGATAGGGGCATTTCAAGATCTTGTTAGAATTGTCTAATTTAAAGGAACTGAGGGCTTGAGAGCTTATTCAATCCTATAAACTAATACCATGATTAGAGTATCTCTTATTTAGATTCAGGGATCAATGATCGTCCTGAAATCCTAAAGATATCTCCAACCCAATTTTTTGCTATTATTATTAGTCTTATCTAAATTTTCTTTGTGTTTGTCTCTTTATTTATGTTCATTGCCTCTTAACTCACTTCGTTTTCATCTCTTCAGGGTGTTTTATTTTTCTTTTTCTTGCAATATTTAAAATAGTATTTATATCCCGACTCTCTGTAGTTTGACACTAACTCATCATTACTGCATAGTTTGGGTAGTTAGAAATTTATTATTTAATAACTTGCGACGAGCTCATCAAATTTTTGGGGCTGTTGTCAGGGAGTTGGCTTATGTTATTTGTGATTTTTATGTTGTCTTTCTTTTTATTTTTGTTGCACTTTTTTCATCTTTGATCTCTGTTTGTTTTTGTTTCATAGTTTTTTTTATTAATGACTTTCAGCGTTCTTTTTATTCTGATCCTTCTTGCATTAATTCTTAGATCAATGATGATTTTGAGGTTACTGCTCTCTTAAGTTTAAAATAAAAAATAACAAAGCTCATACCCTTAGTTGCTCAAGTCACGATAGATACCATCTAGACTAAGATATGTGATTTTTGTTCTTTTTCAAGTCATTCTATTGATATGTATCCTTCCTTATAAGATAAACAGCATTTTTATGGATTTGATTATTTATGAGAGTGCCAACAAGACTAGTATGATCCTTAAACTCCAAGTTATCATTCGGAGTCGGGGGATCAACCTTATTTTTCATATGGGAGCCACCATCATGGATTCAATTCTCTGCCACTATACTCTCAAGATCATCTACATGCTTCACCTACACCTCCAATTCCAACTCTAACATCACCTTTACAAGCTTATGGGAAGTCATTGGAGGCGATTGTAGAGAGTTTGATTATGAGCACTCTTCACTTTCAGCAGGAAACAAGGAGCGGCTTAAAGGACTTAAAAGATCAAGTAAGCCAATTGGCCGAAGTGATTGTAAGTTTAGAAGACCAAGCATCTTCCATCACATTTAGCCAACCAGAGGAAGACCATGGCAAGGTGGTATGTGATCTTTCAATGGAGGGTGGAGACAGTAAAAGATAAGGGAGACTATTGAGGAAATAGACATGTGCTTAGATGAGATGGAGGATGTCACACCTCCTGAAGTCAGTATTACTTTATTTAGTATTACTAACTATATGTTTAGTTCTTTTTCTCTTAGGTTGAGTCCCGAGGAGAAAGAAAAAGAGAAGAAGAGTAAGCAAGAAAAGCAAGAGGATCAAGAAAGAGAGGAGTTAAAGCCGATTGAATGCTTGAAGGAGTTATGCATAAGCAAGTCAATGTTCGATGGTGACAAGCAGGATGATGAGCCTCCTAATAATATCTTGAGTAGTCACATCCTACTCTCAACTGTTTTTTATCATATCCAACAATTGTGTGTGAAATTAGGATACAGTTCAAATTAACAACTCAGTAATTTTCACCCTTGATAAGGCATCTACGATCTTAGTATCCTTACCACTCTTATACACCACCTTAAAGTCATATTCGAAGAGTTTAGGTAGCCAAGTTACTATAAAGAAGTGGAAATTCTCTACTACAATAGATACTTAAGGCTTTGATGATCTGTATGGACCTTGAATTGTCTATTATTGAGATATTGATGCCATTTTTTTCCTTTATTATTTCTAAGAATTTTGTTTTTACAGGTAGAGAGTCTCAAGTGCTTAGTAACTGACATTTTATTCAAATATATAATAAAATGTCTCCCTTCTGTAACTTTTTTAAGATGAATTAAATGTTAATTAAAGGAACTATTGTAAATGAGGATATCATCAAAGAAAACCAGAATAAATTCCTAAAAAATGTCTTGACACATCATTCTTCAAGTTTTGAAAGGTTGAAGGGGATTTAGTTACATTGAAGGGCATGACTAGAAATTTATAGTGGGCCTCATAAGTTTTAAGGATTGTTTTAGCCATGTCTTCTTCATACATATTGATCTAGTGGTAATCAAACCTCAAGTCTAGTTTGGAGTACCAACTAAAACCGTCATTAGAAATTCATAATTGCTCTCATGAGTTTTCAAGTTTGTTTTAGCCACATCTTCTTTATACCTCTTAATCTGGTGGTAATTAGAACTCATTTCTAGCTTGGAGTACTAGTTAGAACCATGCAATTCATTAACTAATTCATTTATTAAAAGGATAGGGAACTTGTCCTTAATGGTATGCCTATTTAACTCTCTATAATCCACATACATCCTTCAATAATTATCTTGTTTCTTCAGTAATATTATTAGGGATGAATAAAGGTTAAGGTTATGCCTTATGAACCCTTGCTACAATATCTCCTTTACTACCTTCTTTATCACATACTTTTGCTCTCTTGAATATCTATAAGGTTTAATGTTAATGGAATATATTCCCTCTTTTAATCTGATCATGTGATCGTGTGCTCTGTGGGTGTTAATTGTTAAGGCTCTTAAAACAACATATCAAACTCTACTAACAATCTATTAAGCTCATCAAATGATTGAATTATTCTTTTAAATTCATTTGTTGCATTTTATATTCTAATGGGTATGTTAATTGCATCATATATAGTCCTCCCACTAAAGATCCCTTGAACATCTTATTTAATCCCTTACTTGAAACTATTTTCACTTTCTTGCTCAAGTTTCTTAACAAGGTCACAAATTGATTTCTCTATCTAATCTTCATAGTTTTGGTTTTAAAGTTACATAACATATTATTCAAAGTTGCTAACCATTATATTGTTAATATCAAATCACAACTTCTCAATGAAAAAACCAAGGAATCAGTTATAAATGATACTCCCTGTATTTCCCACATGAATCCTCTGTATCATTAATGGTAATTTAATTTAAGCTCTCCACCCACAGTGATCTATATATCTAGAATGGACTCTAACTTACCTTGGTTCCTCTATGCTATTGCCTCATCCAAAAAATTATGGGTGCTTCTATTATTGGTCAACACTTGGATGGGTTTCTTCTAATGATAACCCATCACTCACATTTGTATATACTTATCTTGATCCTTCACTCCCATCAAGGCTTATAAAGAAACATTAGTGCTCTTTGATCTTCCTCAGTCCCTTTCATTAATTCTATAACCTTATATATACTATTTTCCTCTTCTATTAATTATAGCTATAATTATCCCTTTTTACACTTATGGCTTACAATATAACGCTTATCACATCAGAAACATAATCCTTTCATCCTCCTTTCATCGAACTCTTTATTTCTTACTATTTTATACGCTTAGGGCTTTGTTATTATAAGCATGAGTTATAACTTCTTGTATTTCAGGTGTGGGTAACAATCCTTTATCTATCTGTGAACTCACTCCTATTACTTTATTGGAGTGCTCCCTTAATTCCTATACTATTATTGATTCCAATACTTGAGATTACTTATTGTTTCCCTTAAAGGTTAATGTGGTAATTCCAACTACCAACACATCCTCTTGTTTCCTTGCTAATGAATAGGCCTACTAAAGACTACGATGTTCCAATAACCTCAGTGTAACTTCTAGTTCCGATTTCACCCCTTCAAAAAGAATCCTATCAATTATGCTTCAAAGAGTGCCAACTTATTGGAATAATTATCAAACCTAGAACATGTTGGAATATTTATCAAACTTAACACAATATTCTTATAATGAAGTCTCCTGTTGGAGTTCCTTAAAATCATCTATTAGATCTCCAAATATTTCTTCATCAAATCTTTTCTTAATGGAGTTAACTAATTCCTCCTATCCAAAGATTTCCTTCTATAATCTATTTTCATTGTCAATTGGTATCCAGTTCCTCCTATTATAAATGTTCCTTTTAGAGCCTATTTTTCATTATCAATTAGTACCATTCTTGTGTTGGCCCTTGTAAATATATAGTACCTATGCTTACTTTTCTATTATCTGTCATGTTATCAAGTATGAATAACCATTCGTACATGTACAACCATCCTCACTCCCATTCTTTAAACACTAGAAAATCAATCTTACTAAATTTTATGGGTATCATATACCCTTCATTTTCTAACACTATTTTTTGGAGTATAACATTTGGTCCTTCCCTAGTGAACTTAGGTTAGGATTTCCTGCCATCATTTGCATGAATTAGTGGGAAATGGTTTTTAACTCCCTTATCTCTTTCTCTTGCTTATCAGTTATGCTCTAGTTCTCCATCAACAGCTTTTCATTTCGCATTTAATTCTCAATTATAGTTTTCAAACTTTCTTCAATCCTTCATAATTCAACTACTCTGGTCCCTTTACCATAATGAGGTTACTCTAAGGCTCACTTGCTTTGATACCAAGATTGTTACGTGAAAATTAAAAAAATGATAACCAACTATAAGAAGAAATCTAAATTAAGGAGATAGAATAGTTGGTGACAAGAAACAAAATGGTTTAGTGTATATTCCTCCTCACTCTAATTTGTTACACTATTTATGCATTAGTATTATAATAACCAATGATAATGGTCCGTATATAATTGTGATTGTTGTTTCCTAAACATTACACTTAAGCTATACATTAAAAACTCCTCTCATTAGACATTGTTTTTTATTTAAATGTAACTAGTTGTTAATTGTTGCGTATTCTATAGCCTTCAACTGTAACAATCACTTGTTTATAAATTTGACTATAACTAAACTAAAAAGAATCCACCTAAGGGGATATGTATGGCAAATAAAGATATATATTTTGCATTCAAGATAGTTTTGTTAAAAACTAAACCCAACTCGAGCCCAAAACCAATGGAGCCTAAGTCTAACATTTTTGGTTTATTAAATATTCAAAATTATTTGGTATTACTTTTATTTTTTTATTGTAGTTTTTAGTTTTTGTTTCTTATTTTTATTTCTTATTTTTTAAGAAAAATAGAACTATTTTTTTTATATTTATAACAAAAAACTGAAAATAAAAAATTATTTAATTAAAATTTGTAATAAAAACTGAAAATAAATTTTATTTTGTTGACATTTGTAATAAAAACTAAAAATGAAAACATATTTACATGAAATTTGTGATAAAAATAAATTAAATAGTGATAATCAAATATGAAATAAAATCATATTCTTATACCAAAATATTTTTATACACATTAAAAATGCATATTATTTAATAAATTATGTCATTTATTTAATGTAAAAATATACTTTAACATTTTATTTTTAAAATGTGGAAAAAAACATAATTTTTTATATTTCTATTTTAATTTTAATTTTTAGATAATTTAAAAACAACAAATTAAATAAAATATAACAAACAGATTTTTTAATTTTTAATATTAAAAAACAGAAAACAATGTGAAAAAAAGGTCCTCAACTATGCGCTTTTAAGGTTGATAAACAGTTGCATCGACTATCTTATGTACACCAACAGCCACATCCGTATAACGACTTTTTCGCAGGATACCTCTCTGGCATAGAATGTAAGCGAACGACCCGGAAAGAACTACAGAGTAGAGAGTGTTGGCACCTGACGCCTTGCACTCGCCGTCGCTCGAAACATGCATTGCAGTTTCATAAAATGAGCATTAGTAGTGGTAGCTTAGTGTTAAGTAAACTAAAGCTTAAGAACCCAAAACTTACATTGATAGAATCCATCTCTACTCTCTCTGACCTCAAAGTCATCCATGGCTATATGCTAAGAACCTTCACATTCTTTGACTTATTTGCAGCAAGTCGCTTAATTTCCTCTGCAGTGGACAAGAATTTGCTAGACTACGCTGTACAAATATTTTTCCAGATCCAAAGCCCCAATATTTTTATTTACAACGCATTTATCAGGGGATATTCTGAAAACAAAAACCCAGACCAGTCGTTTCATTTCTATGTCCAATCGCTACGTGAAGGTCTGTTTCCTGATAATCTAACGTACCCATTTTTGGTTAAGGCCTGTGCTCGGGTGGGTTCTATAAACATGGGGATTCAAGCTCATGGTCATGTGATTAAGCACGGATTTGAGGGTGATGTTTATGTGCAGAACTCACTTGTTAACATGTATGCTACACTTGGGGATGTAAAGGCCGCGAGTTATATATTTCGAACCATGTCTCTGTTGGATGTAGCTTCGTGGACTTCCATGATTACAGGATATTGCAAATGTGGGGATGTGTCGTCTGCGCGCAGGTTGTTCGATAGAATGCCGGAGAAGAACTTGGTTACATGGGGTACAATGATCAGTGGGTATGCCAAGAACAATTGTTTTGACAAGGCTATCGAATTGTATGAGGCTCTTCAATTTGAAGGGGTTACAGCAAATGAGACGATCATGGTTAGTGTGATATCTTCTTGTGCTCATTTAGGTGCACTTGAACTGGGAGAGAGAGCGCATGAGTATGTGCTGAGAAACGAGATGGATGTGAATTTGAAACTAGGTACAGCTCTGGTCGATATGTATGCGAGATGTGGAAGTATTGATAAAGCTATTAAGTTTTTTGAGGAACTTCCAGGAAGAGATGTTTTAAGTTGGACAGCTCTTATTGCTGGGTTGGCTATGCATGGTTTTGCAGAGAAAGCACTAGAGTACTTTTCACAAATGCTACTGACAGGACTAGCCCCGAGGGACATAACTTTCACGGCAGTTTTATCTGCTTGTAGTCATGGGGGATTAGTTGGAAAAGGAAAGGAGTTGTTTGAGAGTATGAAAAGAGATTATGGTATTGATCCTAGGTTGGAACACTATGGATGCATGGTTGATTTGCTTGGTCGAGCAGGAAAGTTGGCAGAAGCAGAGAAGTTTATTCTTGAAATGCCTGTGAAGCCTAATGCACCAATATGGGGAGCGTTGCTTGGAGCTTGCAGGATACATAGAAATGCTGAAATTGCAGAAAGAGTAGGAAATGCTTTGATTGAGTTGCAGCCAGAACATAGTGGCTACTATGTAGTTCTTTCAAACATCTATGCAAGAACAAACAGGTGGGACAATGTTGAAATCGTGCGACAGATGATGAAGGAAAAGGGAATAAAAAAACCACCTGGTTACAGTTTGATTGAAATTGATGGGAAAATTCACAATTTTACCATGGGAGACAAGACACACCAAGAAACCAAGATGATTGAAAGAATGTGGGAGGAGATTCTTAGGAAAATCAGAAATGTAGGATATATTGGGAATACATCCGATGCATTGTTTGATATTGACGAGGAGGAAAAAAAAAGCAACCTGCACAGGCATAGTGAGAAGCTTGCTATTGCTTATGGAATTATAAGAACTGAGGCTGGCACTCCAATCAGGATAGTGAAGAACTTGCGTGTTTGTGAAGATTGCCACACAGCTACAAAGCTGATCTCGAAGGTATATAAGCGAGAATTGATTGTAAGAGACAGGAACAGGTTTCATCATTTTAAAGCAGGAACCTGTTCTTGCATGGACTATTGGTAAAAGATAAGCCTTTTATGTGGTCTTTAATACATGCGTTTACTACCATGACAGATTCCCATATCTAAAATGAGCTCTCATGGGAAAATGAATCGTTGGTGCTAGAGAAAAAGCTTTTGCTAGATTAAATTAAAAGAAACTGTAAGTTGCAAATTACAAAATATAAACCCTAAATTACAACTAAATACCATAAGCTTCAAAAGACATTATGTTAAATAATTAATTTTTGTAACGAATGAAAAAACACAGTTTAAGTGCTTATCCCTGGTACTTTGAAGAAGAATGAGTTGAAATTTTTGTGGCTATCAAAGTTTAATAGTCAAAGCTTGATATCATCCTATGTGCAAGAATTTGCAACTTGAATTAACATGAATATGATGATAAAGGCCTGTAAACCTCACTTGGTTGCTAAAATACTGGAAAGAAAAGTTTTTTTGGACTTAACTAATATTTCATCTATCGTCAGACTGTCAGTAATTCCCTCTTTTTTAGATGCTTTTATGATCTGTATTCCCAGTTGAGGATTGTGACTTTCTAAAACACCAACGTCACGTTTATGAGCAGATGCCTGCTTAAACGAACTCCAAATTATTATGATTTTAATCACCCTTCAACCGTCTGTTAGGTTACCCTAATGATAAAGAATGAATTACTGTTGGTAATCCCATTTAATACATGAAACTCATATCTAATATAGCAAAAAGAAAAACAAGAAAAGGAAAAAGGAAATTTCAGTTGATCATATTAAGCAAAATAAGCTCGTCCACTCGTCCATAGGGTATCATAATGAATTACTTTCATGAAATAAGATTATACATAATAAAGTACAAAATTTCTCCCCCTTGCACAAAAATCTCACCAGGCCCATTCTTCATGAGAATCATGCACATTATATCTTTTCCATAGATCACAAGCATACAAAATGCTATATGGGAGACAAAGAAGCTGTATAAGAACCATCAGTGTACTTCAAACCTTTTAAGAAGCCTGACTGCAAGGAATGATTAACAATAGCTTCAAAGCCAAAAGCATGACCGTCTTGTTGCAAACATTTAGTTGTTGCACCTTGAGAATCAGATTTCGGATAGATTGTCCCAAGAGCCACATTCAAGCCAGTTGAGGTATGTTCTGTTATGAAGCTGAATATTACCAAAATCATAGCAAAGTTCAGTGCCAAGTTACAGAGTTTCCGGTTCCATTTTCTACAAGATGAAACCGATATATCAATTTTGTATTACCTTGCCTCAAAGTTCTTTCCTTCAGAAGCCAGTAGAGAGCAAACACGGCTAACAATCCAAGAAGGAATATAGTCACCCTTAATTTCAATGCTGGAACAGAAACCTAAAGGTGAACCTTGCACTGATTCGCCACGATCAGTTCTTTTCATCTCCATGCATTTTATCTGTGAAACAAGTATACCAGCTGTCAAAGGGCATAACTTGTATCAAGCACCAAGAAAAGGCAAGTAAGACTTTTCATTGGAACCAGACTTTTGTAGTGACAACAAAATCAAGCTTGTATATCCCATGACAGATTTCAGGCCACTATCGCACAACAAATGTAGCAATTGCAGTAAAATATCATCGCATCAAAACAAGGCTTGGCCTTTACACACCAAAAATGATGACTAAGCAAGAAAAGCAGAATATTGGCACAACCAATAAATTGATAACAAGTCTTTTTGATGTTTAAAATCTAGATGCAGTGAATCCAACTAAACAAATTAAAAAGCATCAAGCATAATAACACGCACCTCTGGAGCAGAAATAGAAGCATTTTGAAATGGAAGAGGTGAATATAATACAGGAACATCTGTTCCAGCCAAATATGTAAGAAAAGACCTGAAGACAAGCCACACAAATGTCAAAAAGAGGAAATGAACCATACATAAAATCTTTCTGAAAACCAACAGCTAACAATAGTAGAAACTGTATCACCTGTGGTTCAACAAAATATCATATAATCCATGCACACTCTTATTTCCATAGAAAGCCAGCAGAGATTGTGGGCTGTTATCAATATCACACAGTGAATTTCGCTTTCGAGTCTGCATGTTTGGAGAAAAGAGTAATTAATATACGACAGAAGAAACAAATTAGGAGGAAGGGCCTTAGGATCTTGCAAGAATAACCATCATATTAGCTGCATTCTTGATAATCCAAATATCAGATAAAAGAAATTATTGTTAAATTAAGTACTGAAAACCAATAAGATAGCCTAATGTAGAAGGCAAAACAGCAAACCTGGCCTAAATTCTGTTTCTCAATTTCTGAGAGCTCAAGTAGATATTCAGTAGTGACTTGCTCTTCCTTAGAATTGCAAAGGGGCATAGAGAAACAAACATCCTAATCCATACAAAATTAAAGATGGTCAAACTTTAGGACTTCTAGAATTGAATGAAAAAGCATTTGTATCAGAACGTATGGAAATAGACTGAGAAGTTGCTAATAACATCTGTAATAGCACAACCAAAACTTCCCCAATTAAAAAACAAGAAAAAAAACAGTTACAGAGTAACCACTGCTAAAAGCTCTCCTTCCAATAAGAGGCTATGGGTTCATCATCCTCCGTTCCACCAGGACTATGCCATTCTATATACCAAAATGAAAAGTTATAAAATTTACCCCATGAGTGTGTTTATATTCTTTGTCTATGTTTTGAGATACAATGATAAAAGTGGCAGCACAGTTATATTCTTGATTTTGAAATTTCAAGCAAGGGACATTCTCCTTTTTCTTATTGACTATATGTTTAAAACCTTCCCGTATTGGATTTTCTGAATAGAGTAGTCATTTCTTAGAGAAAATGCCCAAAGGGTATGTTCTATCAAGATGCAGTTTAGTTGTAAGCTATTCATCACCATCATATAGTAGGGCAAACTGAAAAGGAAACAACCAAACAGGGAGAAAAGAATTACAAAATTCAATAATAACCAAAAAATCTTACATGCTCCTTCAGCAATGACCTCAAGTTTCTTGTTGACTGAGAAATGTAAGCACTGCATTTGGATTTCCCTGGTTCCTCGGTAGCAATGAACATCACCACAAAATGCGAAGCACAAACTACAAAAATTCCCAGTAAAAAAGCGCTTTAATGTATGGTCAACATAATCGTGAAAGGTAAAAGCTTATAATTGAAAAATGTTGTCTGATTAATATTTTGCAAGTTATCAGCAAGTCCAAACCAAAAGGATGGCACGGAAAAGTGTTAAAGCAACCAGATAAACAATAAAGAGATAAGCATAACTAGAAATCTATCTGCACTCCACAAGCAACTTCAGTTATGTCACAAGCATGACCACAGACATGTTATTTTGTAAAGATTTTTAGAAAAAAAAATTTAACGAACTAGTGTTTAATCTAGGGCAAATGAAAATATTGCACAAAAACCAGCATAGGAATTTACCATAGAAGATATTGCAAATATTCTTCCGTAGCATATAATAAAGATTGCGAAATGACTCTTCCCATGACAGTTGCCTCTTCCTTAAAAAATCTGTTCCCCCATTGTACAAGCAAAAACTTTAGAATAAGAAATGAAATCAGAGGCATTCAACTTATGTTCACACTTAACAAACCTTTCTCTGCTCCTGATGAGGTCAAGGCAGTTATAACAGACTGTGGTAATGTAGATTGAGGGTAGACCCAAGAGTGTAGAACATTAGAATTTAAAACTTCAGAAGATAATGCTTGTTTTAAGCTACTATGATCACCAGAACCAAATTGAGGGATCACACATGGCACACCAATGTATGTACTGCACATAATTGACCTATGAATCCTGCAAGTTGCAAAACTGGGAGTCAGCCAACCGTGACAAGATCAATATTGTGAAATCATATAAATTTGTCAACATAGTATGTCAGATCCCAAAGATAAGTCCCTAAGGAAAAGTGGAGGATCTAGAAAAGAAAAAAAAGGAGATCATACATCAGGAATTCAAGAACTATTAGAGGTCTTCAACAGTTGGCAACAAAGGCAGTGTGGGAAAGAATTGCCCTTTTTCTTATATCTTGAATAGGAGTATACAGCCATATATATAGGACATTACAAGAAGGAATTTAAATTTGGAAAGATATCTAGGGCTATCTAATGTAATCCCTTAAATTAAGGGATTTCAAACTTATTCTATTTACAGCCTATCTAAATATAATCTATTTACAGCTATTTAGAATCTCAACACTCCCCTTCAATCTGAGGAATAGATGTCTTCCATTCCTAGCTTGTATACAAGATCATGAAAAGTTGAACTGTTCAGCCCCTTTGTTAAAACATCAGCTACTTGGCGTTCTGATGGAACATAGGACATACACACTAACCCTTCTTCCAATTTTTCTTTATTGAAATGTCTATCAATCTCAATATGCTTTGTCCTATTGTGTTGTATAGGATTATGAGCAATATTGATGGTTGACTTATTGTCACAATAGAGTTTCATGGATTGTCCCATTTGACTCTCAAATCATCTAGAATAATCTTCAGCTAGAGTAGTTCACGCAATCCTTGAGCAATAGCCCTAAATTCTGATTCTGGAGATGACCTTGCCACCGCATTTTGTTTCTTGCTCCTCCATGTTACCAAAATTCCTCCCAGAAATGTACAGTAAGTACCCTATAGTTAATCTTCGATCCCCTATGAAACTTGCATAGTCAACATTGGTGTAAACTTCTAGAGCAAGAGTATTGTTTTTCTTGAAGCAAATCCCTTTTTCCGGACTGCCTTTCAAGTAATGTAGTACCCTATAAGCAACTTGAAGATGAGGCTCTCTTGGATCATGCATGAATTGACTGATCATGCTTACCGACTATCAATTCTATATTCTTGCATTTATGATATGTGCAAGGGTTTTTATCGGGTTGAACAGCAAGACCAGTCACTTGGCATACTTTATACATTTTAAACGGATTTATGAGGAATTAAATGTTTTGTTGCCATTTAGTCTGGATATCAAAGTCTAGCAAACTCAACGGGAGCAGATGGCTATTATGAGTTTTTTGGCTGGTTTAAATTCTCAGTTTGATATTGCTAAATCTCAAATTTTGTCAAGTATAGAAATTTCCTTCCTGCACGAGGTGTTTACTCTGATACTTCGCACGGACATTAATTCCTTTGTTTCCCCTAGTCCTCAGACTTCTAGTGCTTTTGTGACCTCAGACTTCTAGTGCTCTTGTGAGTTGAACTCATGAATTTGACTCTGAAAAGTCTTCTCCTAACAATAATAATAGAAGTGGTGGAAATTGGAGACATAAGAATCACGATATAAGAGGAATTGTTTGTCAATATTGTCATGAGCTTGGTCACACTAAATACAACTGTCGGAAACTGCAGAATAATTCTCAAAAATCACATTATGCTCACATTGTAGCCATTGATGCATCTAGCTCATTTACTAAGAAGACTATTACTATATCTGTTGACGAATTTGCTAAG
>JAOXYD010000005.1:22491136-22502384 GCA_028565735.1 Pinacopodium congolense
GATAGTACTAGTTCTAATATTCCACATGAATTTGTTCTAGATTCGCAAGATCCTAATGAATAAAGATAAGGGCAGCGAAAAAATGGTATCAGAGCTAGATAATTGTGAAGAAGAGACATATCAGAAAAAATCCTCAAGATGTCATATATGTTCAAATAATTGGGAATTATATAGAGCTTACAAAAAGTGTCAACAATTAGCTCAAAATTTAGTAAATACTAATAAAGATATTCAAAGAAAATGGAGCCATATGGTTGGTACAACAACTCAAGATGATTGGATGTGTTTGTTAAACAAAAACCAACTTAAAAATGAAAAATATAGAAATATAGCATCAGAAGTGTATAAGATAGCCGTACAACATCAGCAGTCATGTAGTTATAATAGTTTGCCTCAATGGTATTATGATGTATCTTCTCCAAATTTTTATAAGCAATGAAATATTGGTGTACTACTTGTTCTAATTTTGCTAAAAAAATTCAAGATTTAAGTCAGACTTAATTATATCATATTCATATGGAAAGATATTATACTCAACATCTGTATGAGATTACATTTGCAGGAATATGTAGATTAAGCAAATATTTGATTACAATAGAAAAAGATTTCCAAAGATTGATGATACAAAATCTTTTAGTAGAAATCCAGATATACCAAGTATTATTTAATCAACATTATTTATATTATCATGGAGCCTGATAATACTATAAATTCTATTGATACGTGGCATACATGCATTTCTTGTCAAGATTTAAGAAATAGATTAAGGATATTAGAAGCACAATTACATGAGTTAGAAAATATACGACAATATTTTCAACAAAAATATAATCAAATAAGATGGATTCAATGTAATAGAAGACAATTATACAGACAAAGATATGAAGAAGCACACATAGATTATTTACAAAAATCATTTGAAATTAAGGATGTTAATAAAGGATTTAGACATCATTTAATTCAAAATCATGGAAAATAATTTAAGAAGATTTCTTACTAATTGTGATATATGTCAACAATTCCAAATAGATATAACTAATATGGAAAATCTTATAAATGAAGAATATAGTGAAAAAGAATATTATCAGGAAAGATTACAATATATGATATTTAGCAATTGTCATCCAAGAGCTAGAATTCCAATAAAAAGATGCTTTGAAGAAGCACAATTTAGATTTTTAAATTACGAATTTACATTAAGTTATTTGTTTCAACAACACACTAGACATTTTAGAGATAATCATAACGACTGAACACTCAAATTATCCTCAAGTGTATGCTCAAGATGGATTAAAAATAGATAATAACTTATTATCGATACAAAAAACAATAGAATATTTTGGAAATACAATATTAGATAAACTTCAAAATTTAGAAACAAGGATAGGAATATTAGAAGGATATTTAGTAAACAAGAAAGAAATAATAGAATTTTATAATCCATCCGATAATTTATGTTTTAAATTTATATTAAAACATAAATTATAATGGAATATTTTAATCCAACTTCTTTTTCAGATATAGATGAGTTACAAGATCAATTTGAAGATATAAATCTTGAAAATTTAGTTAATTTAAAACCAAAATTAGAGATAGGAGAAACTTCAGATAAGAATAGACAAGTTCCAGAAATGAACCCTTAAATTTGGATAAATAAAAAACAAAGAAATGAACAATTTGTTAAAGGTGCTGCTGCTGCAACTCCTATGTATTCCACTCCATTAGAAAAAATGAAATCAGAAGCGATAAATCCTTTTGGAATATATTTAGATTTAGATTGTATTCTAAATATAGAAGAAGCAATAGAAAAAATGGGAAACTGCATTAAGATTAACAATCTAATTAAATAAAATGGATAAAGACACGGCTTTAAATATTTTAGAAAAAACTCTATTAAATAACACTTTAAGATTTTGGAGACAAATTGATCCAAATACAAAAGCTAATATTATAGGTGGTGATGATTTGAATCATGCTATTTCAAGGATAGGAGAATTCTTTAGGATTGAATTTTATGAAGAAGGATGTTATTTAACTGAACCAGATGTAAAATTAAGATATAAAACAACACTAGATAGACTTCAGTTATGTGATATATGTGAAATAAATAGATATATTTGTATATTTCAAGATTACTATTATCATATATATATATATAATGATGTTACTCCAGATATGACACCATAGTTACATATGTTTTAATCAAAGATCCCTGATCCATGGGGAACAAAACTAGGAGAATTATACCCTATAAAAGATTATCAAGATACATTAAGAAAACGTATTTCCTTTTTACGTCATAAGATAAGTGAATGGTGTAGAAATGTAATATTAGCTAAACAAAGTAGGATATTACGAAAACAAAATGTTTTATGTTTGATAAATAAGAGAGGATTTTTATTTTTCTAAAAAGGATAATACAAAAAAAATAGTTTTTAATTCATATATAAAAAGTAAAGTTAATTACTTTGAATTTCTTTATAATTTGATCTTTTTCTCATTTTAATGTTAATATTTTGAAAACTCACCCAACGGGATTGTTTAACATATAATCCCTTTCATTATATTTTATTAGTATTTTACTCATTTACGACTTCAAAATTTTAATATTATGTCAATTTGAATAAGAAATAGATAAAATAATGATGAAATACAAAGGGACAGGATAGTGTGCTAGCTTAATCATATTATATAGAGGTAAGTGTAATTTTTACAAGATTTTTAATATATTAAACTTAAAAAATAATAAAAATTAGTACAATGTAGGTTTTATATAAAAATTTAAATTTATGATATATTTATTTATAATTATTGAATTAATTTTTTTACCATACATAATCATTAAATTAAGAGATGCTGTTTAAAAGTAAAATAATAGATGAAAAAAAATGCTGAGGACAGAAGTCACCCTTGTCCTTTAAACACGAAGAATACCTATCCCCGACAAGCCGTGATTCAGGACGTCAGTTACTCAGACCCTGCAGTTAGTGGAGGGAAACATAGGCTGTCGAATGGCGTTGCCCTGTTCGGCACAAATGCAAATGTTTTGAAGGTGGTAGAGAAACATTGGAGGGTTAGGAGCATCAGTTGAGGCAAAATCCCTCAGTTTGCTCCATTTGAAGACACAAACCAAGAAACGACTAAAGCAAGTTGCTTTGCTTGGTTGAAGATGGTGTATTTCTTTCACCTCCTAAGTTTTTATTCCCCGAAAAATTTTGGAACCTCCTCCTTCATTTCTTTTTCTCAGGTCTCTCATTCTCTCAAACCTTTCTTTTTGCATTTGGGTCCTTTCAGAGCGGAGTACATGCTTATAACCTTTTCTTTTTCCTTTTTGTGACAGAACGGAAGAAAAAATGGGTTTACATATTTTGGAATGAATACCCGCTTTTTTTCGTCTTTAGGTAGAACGAACCAAGTTTTTCCTTGTTATGTTTATAGTCGTATGTAAAAAAGAGTTGCTAACTTTTGATGTTTCTTGTTGGAGTCTTGGATGTTGATTGTGATGAAATTGATAATGGTAAAGCAAAGGAGAAAGAAGATGCGTTACGTATGGCTCTCACTCAGCTTTCGAGTGAATTTGGTAAAGAGTCTATGCTGAACTTGCAGCGCTTTTTCCGTTGCCGTTGTGCACCTGTTATATCTACAGGCTCTATGAGGCTTGATCTTGCACTTGGTATTGGTGGTTTACCAAAGGTAATATTTTACTTAAAAGTTTGTGGTTGCATTGAATCAAGTCATTATAGCCCTTTATCTTCCATGTTTCGGATAGCAGCCAGAGTTTTTCAAGCTATAAAAATCCCATCCCTCTGTCCATCAAAATACTCCAAAACATTTATGTCAAATTAGCGAAAGTGTTAAACTTTGGCTCATTTTAAAACTGAATTTGGGTGTAGACATTTGATACTATGATTAAGGGAACAGTATTAAAGTTGAAAGACCAAGCTAGAGACTCAAATGCAAGATCCAGGTGCTAATTTGGTAATTCTGGCTTTTATCTAAAATTTGATCTCACTTCACAAAAAGCCAGATTTCCTAGATTGGTACATTGCTGCTGATGCATGTTTTTTTAGGATAGAAAATACTTAGATTTAAATTAAAAAAATGTGTATAGTTAAGGTTCAGGCACTCATAGAGTTTGCAAAAAATCAATACAATTATTGTTGGAACAAGCCAAGTTTAACTACCTAGTATACATACAGAGCTAACTTTAATGTTGTCTGGGGGGGCTATCAAAAGGTTCTTCTCCTACTCTCCACAGGAGAAATTAATGGAGTTGATGTATTCAGATGGCCTAAGGGAGTGAGAGGGCAGTTGTGCAAGTGGATTTGGGCGTCATGTGCCTTCCCTGTTTAGTGCTTAAAGGAGCTTTTCTTTTGTGAGAAATACTCTGGCGGTTGTCTGTTGATGTATGTTTTTAAAGATATCTGAATCTGTTTTTGTAGAAATACGTAATATTTTCTGTGGAACTAGAGACAAAAATCATTGCAATTTGAATGAGAAATCAGCCATGGTTTCAGGGAAGAATGGTTGAAATTTATGGTCAAGAAGCTTCTGGTAAGACAACGCTTGCACTTCATGTTATCAAGGAAGCTCAAAAACTTGGAGGTTTGTGCTGATATGTTTGTCTAGTCTTGAAGTAATATTTAAACCAGCGAATATATCCTTAATTAGCACTTAAGAGAAAGATTCTTTGATCTTATTATTGTGAAATTGAATTAGGCACCTTGAATTGAAAAAGATGTCCTGTCATGGAAAAAGTAATTTCTAAGGATAAAAATCGTTACATACTTGTATGCTGAATTTTTACTTGATAGCTGCTGTTATAAGGAGGCCAGCCTAGTTTATCTTGCACTAGAATATGGAACTAATTGCTCCAAATTTTAATTTTTCAAGGTTCCTTCACCTGGGTTGTTAAGATGTTAGCTTTACATACTGGATTGTCTTTTGGGCAGGATATTGTACCTATCTTGATGTAGAGAATGCAATGGATATTTCTCTCGCAGAATCAATGGGCATAAATACAGGAAAACTTCTTATAGCACCTCCTGATTCTGCTGAAAATTTGTTGAGCGTAATTGACACACTAACCAGAAGTGGATCCATGGATGTAATTGTGGTTGACAGTGTATGTGAATTCTTTCTCCATCCAAAGTTTCCAGAATACATTTGATTTATGCTTTGCTTTAACCCCTTCTGATTAAATCTGTTTCAAAAATTTCTTTATCATTCCCTAATATCATTACAAGTTGTTTTGGCACCTGACACATATCTTAATTTGTTAAGTTGTGGTGATAGTGTCCTAGTTGTTTGAATTATTCTCCAACATTTCTATATTTGTTACCTAGGGTTCCCATGCCCAAGCAATTTATGGTCTAAGTGATTGCAAAATTCAACATGCATGGTTTCTTTATATGTCTTTTCCCTTTTCAAAAATATGCAATGGAAAAAGCTTATCCATATGTCAGACTTACCACTTTCTCTATGAGATAGAAACTTGTGTGACTATTTTTTTTCCCTCTTATTTTTTTTGGCTTTTTCTACTTTCTAAATGGTGCAAGCATGCCTTTAACAAGGTCACATATAAGAATTTTAAGAGAATTTGTCTTTAACGAGTCCTTGGCTTAGGTAGATATACTGCATTTCATGGCTTCAAATTGAATAAGACATCCCATTTTTAGCACTGTGTAGCCTTCAATTTCATATCAGTACCTTTCTTTGGTGGGAATTCAGTATTGGAAAGTTAAACTTATTACCTACTAAATGGTACTCTCTTGGAGCAAATTATGAACGATCACTTTTTCACTTATTTATATATGATTCTTAAATTTGTGATTATGATAAATGTGGGAAAGAATTGCCCTTTTTCTTATATCTTGAATAGGAGTATACAGCCATATATAGAGGACATTACAAGAGGGAATTTAAATCTGGAAAGATATCTAGGGTTATCTAATGTAATCCCTTAAATTAAGGAATTTCAAACTTATTCTATTTAGAGCCTATCTAAATAAAATCTATTTACAGCTGTTTAAAATCTCAACAGGCAGCAATTACACTAAAGCATCATTAAGTCCAAATTCAGCAAAGGATATATATGAACTATATGAAAGCATAAAAGCAAGATAGAAACAATGCAACAGATAACATCCATGGTCAAGATTCAGCAAAGGGAAAATTGGCAGTTTTTAAAATCAGATGAACATGGCACTACTACTAAAGAAAACATTCACCACATCTCTACTCACCATTTAGATATATATAGGATTCAAATGAGGCAGAAGAGAAAAGGAAGAAGAAACAAAAAAATGCATAGCAAGGTACTAAACAAAACACAAATCTGTGGTGAATCACTAATTCCCCGCATACAACCATTTATGTTATCTCCATAAGAAAGGGTAAAAGTAGAACAGCCGAGCTGTATGGTAGCCATAAAGCAAAACTTCTGTTTGTCATTCTGTAAGCTCTTCATTGACATTATTATTCAAAGAATTCTCAAGATAGATAGAGAAGCCCTGAGAATACTTCAACAACAGATTGACTTAAATAATTGCATGCTCTTCTACTTTATGAATGAATATCATGTGTCCGATACAAAATACACTAATACAAACCAAAATGCCCATGCAGTAGCTTAAACAGCATAACACCTTCTCCCCTTATACCCACTGGTCAGTTTCAAGCCTCGAATAAAAAAAATCATGCAAAAATTGTTAGTCATGAAGAAGTTTTCCTTGTTTTCAGGAAGACCACTTATCAAAATATCAAGAAACCATGTAAATGAACCAGCTCAAGAGTCAATTGGACTAAGCACAAACAACCAGATAGAATATAAAGATAGAGAGTATAGTAGCATACTTACCAACTAACTGAACAACAGGATAGGACTCTCATTTTGGTTTTCAAAGTAAAATCGAGAGGAGTCTTGGGACTGGGTACAGAGCATTCAGAGAAAATATTGCCTGAAGTCGAAGTATGATTGGTATGTTTTTCAGGGGAATCAGAAGTTGCAACAGAACTTAGAGCAGGTGCACCAGCAACAAGTCCTTTTAATGCTTTATTCTGAAAGAATATTTGCTTTTAAGAATGGACATTTACTGGAGTAATTAAGGAGGAAAAATTGTTCAAAAACCATACCATATCAACAACTGAAGAGCCAGAGAATTTTTCAACTCCTGATGAAATCTCAGTAACACTGCGAAATATACTTTGACTACACCTTTCAAGTGTCCGGGGTTGCATCATGTCATTTTTGGAAACTTCAGTAGAAGAGACAGAATTCTGCTGACTGTTCGCAGATGGATAACAAATCTGTGAGAAATTTTGAATTGGTACATGCTTCAGATAGGTATAACAAACAATCTGTTAAATTTACCACAAAATTTGTTGACTTTTGGCAGCCAAATTTGAAAGCACAGAGAAACTATTTTGGTTTTTAGGTTGTTCAATGGATGTATTTCCCTGCTTTTAATGAACAAACAAACGTTATACAAGGAAAAGAGCAAATTAATCTACATAACATCTACATTCAGAGAATTCGATCTTTACATCAGTCTTTGAATTTTCTTTTACAGAGAGAATCCTTAGCCTGGATTTTCTGGCAGGAAATACTTCATCCACTCTGGTGTCAATGTATCTAGGATTCTTTGGTAAATCTGGTTTCTTGAGACCATTATCTACTTCAGTGGAATTACTGAGATGCAAAAAGATTCTCGTAAGCAGGCCAAACCAATAGAAAACAAGCATTAAAGAGAAAAAGAAGATGAGTAGGAAATTACATCATTGAAACAGGTGATGGAGCTGGAGACTCATCTACAAGCTCCTTAGGATTTTTCCTCTTCAACTGTTCTCCCTGCATGCCATCATAAATGTTCACAAAGCAACAGTTATTCCAGTAACGAACTATTCAGAAATTGGAAACTAGAAACCCAAGGCAGATGCAGTAACTGTCCCCCTCAAACAATAAGGTAGATTAAATACCTCCACTTCTTATGAAGCACAAATTCTAGAGCCAAATGTAGTCTTTTGCAGTTGGCACTCTAACTAGGGTTTAAAAGAAAGTTTTTATGATAGTATGAGACTCAGTGCACTATATGTTCAAACCCCTTGATTGGCAAACAAAGTGGTTTGTTTACTTTAAACAAAAGAAAAAGTAAATATGCAAAGAAAGGAAAACACACATATAAATGAATGTATTAGCAGATACAATAAAAGATGAGAATACAATCTACACTTGACAATTCATGCTAGTAATCTTTAAAGGACCCTGTATAACAGGTTTCAAGCATGACATTGCAAAAATATATTATCAATATTATCCCAATGAAACAGTTGCCAGTCTCTCTCACTTATTATGCTATCAGGCTAAATGAGTTCTACAAATGATTAGAGTGACTGAAAATAACACCAGTAATGTTTAAGACAAGGTAATGAAACCAAAACTTATACGAGTTCTATAAGTGATAAGAGTGGCTGAAAATAACAACAACAATGTTCAAGACAAGGTAATTAAGCCAAAACTTACTCTAAGTTCAGATGGGGTCTTCCTTTTCACCATTGGACCAACTCTCAGAGCACCGCCACCAAGTTGAAGAGAAGTGGAGCCTAATGAACCCGGTGCAGCAACCTTTGCCATCAAGTGATCTTGAGTGCCCACTTCCACAGCAGGCTCACCTCTCAGCTCACAACCTAAATTTGCTTCAATCATTGCAGAGTCAAAAGCATTGAGGGGGAAAAAAAACTGGATTCTAACTGGTTAACTGCTATACAAATATATATCTCATCTCCATACTGGATTTAAAATTCACAAATTCACCTTAGGTCCAAAAAGATCAGATGCACCAGTTATTCATTGCAAATAGGTTTCCCATTAATGGAAAATGCATCTCCATAGTATAAATTACAGAGGATCGCGTGCATTTGTATTATAAATTTACCGCAATCCAGCTAACACCTGACCACTTTGCATGTCTAAGCTAACCAGTAAAAACGCTAATTGCACTTTCAATTTTTTAAGTTAAATCACCTCAAAGTCATCTAAAATAGGACATATCAACAGGGCTGAAATCCACCAAACAGTTCATTCCCATGAATCACTGAGAAAAGAGTCAGACAGCACGCATCAGGTAATTGCAATGAATAACTTTAAGACTAAATATTCAATGATGCAGTACTCACCACAAGAAACCTATCACATGCCCGTCTTGACATTTCGATAATCAAATCAAGTGTAAAACGTAGTAAGGAAATATTAACTCAGATTTAAGTTCAGGTTTAGATTTACAATCCGAAAATCAGATGATAGAACTTCAAACGAATCAGCAAGCAATCAGTCAAAAAGACGGTACCTCCCCGAAGGGGAAATGAAAAGCATATCGAGAGAACCGGAGAGAGAGCGCCCGATTTAAATCCACAATAACTAAACCCACTGTGACCCTAATTGGCAGGGTTTCAATCGATTTGCCCTAGATTACAAGTTTAGGGCAAAATGAAGCACAGAGAAAGAGAGAAAGAAATCGAGAGTGAGAGTGAAGCGGGCGGGGAAACGAGGAGTTGCGAGTGTGTGAAATTGATTTTTAAGTTTTGGGTTTTCATCCATTTCCCTCCAGTACGTTGACGGCGTTTGTGTGGGATGTTAACGGTCAAAACGTGGGGCCGTTAAGTAGGGGTTGGATAATCGCTATTAATGGAAGCTGAGGGGTCTAGGAGCGTCGTTTTATCCCAACACGCACAGTTTCCACGGGCATGTTTTTGTCGTTTAACGGGTGAAAGGCGTCGTTTTAAGATAATTGTCTGGGGCAATTGTTAAAATTAAAAATTATGTTCATATTAGAAGTAAGACAGGGTAAGAAGAGAAATATATCAAGAAAGCAACATCAATTTTTCAAGGCCAAAAGTGTCTTTTGAGCTATGAAATTTTTATAAAAATATACGTCAAACCATAATACTTGGGGGTGTTTAAAAAGAATGTTAATATTTTTAAAAATCATTTGAATCAATGACATAGATTCATAAATTATTTTAGAAAAAAAAATAAGACCCAACATTATCAATGTCAAGCCACTTGGCAATGGTGACTCCACTTTCTTCCTAAGGTAGGTGTTATCCAATCCATCGGTTGTACAATACCACTATTTTTAAGTTTTAATCAAACCCATCAAAACAACCTAGCATGAGGGCATAGAAACATTCCAATTGAATCAATTCGTGCCATTGTATCCATCAGTTCCTCTCATGATGCTTCCTCAACAATTCCATTAGAATTCTTTAAAGCACACTTAGCCTTGTTCATTTAGTACGACAAAAAGTATGTTCTTTTGATGTAATTGTTGTTTTAGAGCTTCTTTCATTAGCAAACAAGTTTCGTTGCGGTGAATTAAAATTAGCTTGCGGTGCTCATCAGAGGATGTTTGGTGTAACTTTTGATTTTGGTTTTAGTTTTTTATTTTTTTATATAAAATTTTAAAAAATAATACATTAATATAGTACAAAAATTGAGAACAATAATATAAAAATTGAGGATGACATATAAAAATTAATATAAATATATAAAAATTACAATTAAAAATTACAATCAACAACAATACCAAACGACCCTTAACATTTATGATTAATGATACTGAAGTTAGAGCGTTGTTTATCGAGTATGAATAGAGGAAACTGCACATCTTTTAGTGACAACATGCTTATAAGTGTTCTTAAGAGAGCTTCTAAATTTTAGGTATAATTCTTACGTAACCAAGTTGTTCTATAGTTCAAAAGGTAGGAGAAAGCGGCTCATGTTGGACATGCTTCACTTTTTTGTATTATTTTTTATTCAAGCTACAAAGGAGAAAGACATGAAATCGAACATAATAGTCATGCTTTTTTGGAAAGAATGGCAAATTTTACTACCGAAGGTTGGCAAATGTTACTTGCTTATCATCAGTTGGGTGTAATGATGCTTAAAAAGAAGGAATTTAAATATTCCAATCATTGATTTGAAGATGTTGCTCAAATAGGTACTTACGAGTATAAAACATAAAGAAAATAGGGCCCACTGCTGCTAATTGTTCTCCATGCTAACAATAATAGGTTTTAAAATTTTAAAAATAATTTATGAGTCCACAAAAGCGTATAACTCTTCAAGGTTAGATTTGGTTGGTTTTAAAAATATTATTGATTTTTAATACTCTCCAATGTTTTGAATAAAATTTTGGTAAAAGCCTTAAAATTTTAAAGACAATTTTAGCCAACTTTCAAAAACAGATCG
>JAOXYD010000005.1:22516876-22533628 GCA_028565735.1 Pinacopodium congolense
TTATTAATTCATTAATATTATTATTAATTGATAATAATAATAATAATAAAATTAATAATAATAATAATAAATTAATAACAATAATAATAATATTATTATTATCAACAATATTAAAATTAGAAATAATAATAATAATAATAATAATAATAATAATAATAATAATAACAAAGAATAGCTATTTTTGGAATAGCTAAAGATGAGTGGAGGTAAAGAATAGGTATTCCTTATTTTTAAGGAATACCTATTCCTATGAATAGTTATTCCATAACCTTTTTGTTAACCAAACATTGGAATGGTTATTCCTTAGGAATAGAGGAGGAATGGAATGACTATTCCCTTCAACCAAACATACCATATAAATAGTTACTAGTTTCTTAATTTTACAAGAACTTCTTATTTGTTTTTCCATTTTGCCTGCTTCGTAAATTCTATCTTTTTGAAACTTTATGCTTTGAAGGCCATTGATAAGTTACTTAGTGTTAAGATTAGATAATAGTTCCATACTTACACGTCCAAACCTTCTTTACCAAATCAATGCATTTTTACTTATAGAAACTAAGCACTTCATATTAAGGTTAGAAATAACATCAAAATCAATAATATTAATATTTCCTTCCCTTCTTAAAAATGCAATACTATTGTTAATTATTGTTGAAACTACATATACATTTTCTTCAAAACTTATTTTATAATCTTTATCATATAATTGGCTCACATTAAGTAGATTATGTTTTAAACCATCAGTAAAAACATTATAAATCAAGGTATGATTTTCCTTACCAACCTTCCCAATACTAGTATTTGAAATTTGACATTATCTCTAAATGTGATAAATCCACTATCTTTACGTTTGAATGAAATGAATTGGTAGGGATTACTAGTCATATGCCTTGAACATCCACCATCTATATACCATTTGTTCTTCTTTTTGGTAACTTATAAAACAAAGTCATTTTGATTTATGTACCCTGCATTAACTTAGATCCTTAGGAATTAGACATATTCCTATTTGAACCTTTTTGGTGTAACATTCTAGCTACCTAGTTTATCATAGTAAAAACATTTTACATATCCATAATAATCACAATAGTTACAAATATAAAAGTGTATAAGGTTTTATATGCACGTCTAAAGTCATACCTAAGTCATGATTCATCATAGGTCCAAGTGTGATAGCTTTGTCTAGGTTGATAATATGATCTCCTAGTCTTATATCTACCTTTTATTGTTCTCCTAAGCTTGTATTAGGACTATACATGTAAACATGATATCTCTTCCTAGGTTATGTTTTCTTTGTGGATGCCTTTTTTTTATATAGCCTCAGTATAGGTTCATATTCTAAGTTTTTCTCACTTGCAAAGATTTTCGTACTAGTTAAAGGTGCATATTCACTATTGTATCCTAGTCGATGTTTATCATTTATTATCTTTGTGCTCTTAACATTAATTCTAATTTTTCATTTTATTGTGTGAATTTGGCTAAATATTCTTTAAGTTATTCTACTTCTTTTTCTTAAAGATGCATTTTCATTTATCATTGTTTACCTATCACCTTCATCTATATTCCTTGATTATAAGTAATTCCTTAGTTTTTAATTCTTAAGTGTATATGTATATAGTAATTTCAAGATTTCCTTACACTTAGTGGACAAATTTTTATTTTTCTTAGTTAACACTTCTAGATAATCAACTAATTTATCATAAAGTAAACTCCACATTACATTTATCATCACTATAAAAAATAGAAGAAGATGGTACCTCATCATTTACTATGAAGTATATGTTTATCATTTAATCTTCATATTCAGACTCACTTGAATTGTCTTATGTGGTAGCTTTCATTCCTTCTTATTCCTTCCTTCTCCTTTTTTTTCACTTTCTTTAAGGAGCAAACATTATGACCTTATATAACTTATTTCCTTAGATTCAAAACATGCAATGTTATTTAATTTATTTTTAGAATTTGACTTATTTCTCTTGAGTCCCTTCTTCGAATGGATATGTTCTTATTGACGAATTTCTTAAAAATCTTTACAGATAGGACTATGTCCTCATCTTCACTTTTACTTATGGAGGCTTCATCATCATTATTTACCTCCCTAAATGCTTTGAATGCCATATTATTTTTCTTTTCCACAATCTGATCTTCTTGTGTCTCTTTGAATTTCATCTCATATGTCAAGAGGGATCCAATCAATTCTCAAGGGGAAAGATGTTTAGGTCCTTAACTTCTTGGATGGTCGTCGCTTTAGCCTCCTATATCTTTGGTAGTGACCTAGGTACCTTTCTCACAAGTTCAATATAAGTGTAGGTATTATCTAGACTTTTTGGAACATTAATAATATTAATAAATCTATCATATATGAAAGATATATTTTCATCATTCATCATATGAAAAAGTTCATATTGGTGGGTTATCATGCTAACTTTACTTTCTTTAACTTGATTAGTTCCCCCATGTGTCACTTCTAAGGTATGTCAATTCTCAATTGCAACTTCACACATAAATACCCTATTAAAATTATTCACACTCAAGGCACAATATGGTATATGCATAGCCTTATTGTTTAAGGAGACTAAATTTTTATCATTACTATCCCGCTTATCCTTAGTTTTGGGTATCTTTTAGTTTCTTACAATTTTTTATGGTATGGGGGCTTCTTATGAGATTATTTTCTACAATTTAATGCTATCAGTCGTAAGGAAATGCCTCATCCAAGTCTTCCAATATAAGTAGTCATTTTTTTTCAAAATATAGAGTTCTACTTATATTTTAACCTTTTAAATTATTAGACGGGGCAAAAGTGTTCATATGTGCCATTTTATGATCATTGCTTACTAATTCATTAACATTAAACTTATATAATACCTAGCTCTATTACTAGTTGTTGATCCTAAATAGCACCTTAAAAGAGAGTGAATTAAGTCATCTAATTTTTCTAAGTTAATTATACCTAATTGTAAAATCCCTTTAAACAAATATGTGGAAATTCAAACAATTCAATAAACAATATAATATGAATTGAAATTTAAAAGGTTAAAAAGTAAATAAGTAGGGTAAAAGGGGTGTAAATAAAATTTATAGTAAATCGGTGTCTAACTTCACACTTGCATCCATTTTTTAACACCTTATTGGGTATTTCACTATCTCAAAATGTCACTTATACACAATTGGTCACTTTTTAAAAGACTGTGGGATAACCCTTATAATCTCTCTAGTTCACAACTCACAACATCTAAAAAATACACTTAAAAAGCTATCTTACTTGACTTATAAAGTGTTTAAAGAGGGCTCACAAAACCACTTAGATGGATGCATAAAACTCGCTTGACACTATATCAAAACTCAACCAAATTTCACAAAACAACTCTCACAATGTCTTAAATCACTTGTATATTCTACATTTAGATACTTTACACACTATCTGCTACATTTATTTATAGTGAAATTTGGCCAACTAACTAATTATGACCATCAGGTATCATTAAAATTAATTCAATTCATTTTTCCATTAAGAAATAGCCATTAGACTACATCTTTATGGAGCATAGGTCGATCTTCGGTCGATCAATAATTAATCAATCAATATATGAGGTTGGTCGACCAATCACCTAAAATTGTTCACGTTAGTCAATCAACTAATACTGGTTGAACGACCTGTGACTAGTTGATCACCACTGGTTCACTAATCACTATACAAACTAATTTTTATCACTTTAAAACACATTTAAACACTTTCAAATCACTCTAAAATAATTTATAACATTTCAAAATACTTTTTTAATATACACATACATACACACACACTCTCATCCTAAAATCATTTTTATATCTTAAGAAGATTATTTGAAAACTATTTTTATACAACTTCTCTTAATTATATAACCTATATACTTAATAAGATCAAGTAAGACTACAATAAAAATTATAGTAGATTATAACCTATTCAAATTGTTATCTTAGTCTTCAACTTGGAATATTTTCCATTTATTCATCATAAGCACAATTTAAGTTCCACTCCGAAACATATTTCTTTAACACCTCATTAACACACTTATCTTACCAAAAGCTCAAACACAACAAAATCATTAGTACCAAGATTGTTTTATCATCATTAAAACTAGGTGGAACTTTCATTAATTTAATAATTATGATGATTGTATAAGTGATCTTTTGACTTAAAATCCATAAAATATTTCATGTATAGATTGCTATATTTTTCTTACTGTTTATAACTTATCTTGGACAAGGATAATTAAATTAAAATTCATTGCATATAGTATGACCTATATGGAGATAGTTAAATTATTAAAAAAAGAATCATCATCTTTAAGTGATTAAGGAAAATTTTTTATTGTTCTTGATTAATATTGATTTGAAAAATCTTGGCTAAGGTGAAATGACACTTTAAAAGTAATGTCAATATGGCATTAAAAGAATAAATTGTTAGTATTGAAGAAGTAATGAGATTAATGGTAAGGAATTAACGTGATTAGATTTAAATTAAATAGAAATTAATTTTATAATCTATGTCTAAATAGAATATTGTACGATAAAAGTATTGAATTATATGAACAAATCATACGCAGAAAAGGTTAAATAAAACTATTGAACCAAGTAAGGCTCTAACTTATAGTTTTGATAATAACAAAGCATATTACTACTATTTTTTATAGTTATATTAGCTAGTTATTATGTGAAAGATTAAGTTTGATAGAAGGTTAAAAGATGAGAAAAAAATGAAAAGTGGAGCACATTTACAGTTAAAGTGAAGATCAAATTTACAAAAAGAGAATGAGATCAAGAGCAAGATCGAGATCAAGGAAGCTTAATAAGTTAATTAATATAAATTTTTATTGTAAATATTTTTGATAATTTTAATACTTTAAAGGCTCACCATACATATGCATTACACATTGTTTTAAATAATGTAGATTGTTTACAATGCATAATTTTTTTTAAAAGTCAAGATTAAATGAGGTTTTATTTTCAAAGAGAAGTGTCTTGATCATTTAAAAACTTTTGGGAAATTTTTGAAAATGTGTTAAGTCAAATATTTTTCAAAAGAGAGAGTTTTGGAAGTTTGAAAAACTTAGGAAAACGTTTGAAAAGTGTTTCCTATTATTTTGATCAAAGTAGTATAGTATATTAGTCGAACCAATATTATGATTTTATATATACCAGTTAATCAATATAAACTGAGTGGTTAACCAGTATTTAAAACAGATTACTGAAGTTTTTGTAAAAGTAAAATGATGGCTTTGTAATATGTCATTGGTTAGTATATTAGTTGACCACTATGATATATTGATCAACTAATAATGGCTGGTTTTTGTTTATAATGAATAGTTTTTATTTCTAACAAATATTAAAGCTGGAGTAAGGGTTAGATCAAGTAAGAAACTGATTTTTAAGGCCTAGAAGGCTATAAAAGCATGCCTTTATGGTTGTTAAACTCTTTAGATGAATTGAATGAAGTTTCTAAAGGTTGCAATCTTGAGAGAAAGTATAGAGTATTAAAGAAATAAATGTGTTCATTTATGAGTTTTAGGGCTCATTTGGTATTGCTGTTAAATGTGATTTTTGCGTTTTTATATTTGTTATTGTGTATTTTTTTTTGTTATTGTGTTATTTTTTCAATTTTTATGTTGTTTTTTTTTTGTTTTTGTGTTTAAAAAAAATAAGAAACCAAAACTCAAAATAAAAGCCATATAAAACATGGCCTTAGTTATATACCTTAGTTATATGCATTGATACATTAAGCCTTTAAGCATTGTGTTGACTAAGTAAAATATTGTGATCGCGTATTCTTTATGGGTTCGATATTAGGATGCTTTGAGGGGTTAATCTTTACCTTAAAAGGAAGATTGATAAGGATTATTCTTCACCCATTAAAGGAATATTTGCAAAAGTTCCTCTTTATCTTGAAAGGAAGATTGTTAAGGTTCCTCTTCAAGAAGATTGTACAAGGTACTTCTTCATCTTATAAGGAAGATTTATTATACAAGAGGTTCTTTTTACCTATTAGAAAGAAGATTATAGTGGAAATTCAAAAGGCATCTTGGAGAATGGATGTAGTGAAAGGTTTAGTTGTCAAACCACTATATTAAGGTGAATTTTAAAGTAATAAAAGTATTAGGAATATGTTTATACCCAATTTACCTCCCTTTTTAGGTGTCATAAGAACATTAAAAATAACTTTGACATTTCTCATATATGGATGGTTATGATACTAAATTTGGTGTTAGAATTACCATAATGTCCATAGTATGATATGGAATAGATAGTTGATCCAAGTTTATTCAGATAGTTTATATGTGATTAAAAGAGTCCTATGGAAAGTTAGATAAGCGAGACTATCTTATACGCCATGTTCATTAAATCAACATAATGTGAATCATAAATTTATATACAAGTATATATATCATTTTGATTATGATATATATGAACCTTGCAAAACTTGTTATATTACAAAATGACTAAATCAACCTTTAATGACAAGGATGATACATATGATACATGAGATGTAATAGTAATTCATAAAAGGATGAATATATATGTTTTGTTAAATTTAATAATGACTTTACATAATACAATCATATGTATTAAATAAAATATTTTTTTAAAATTTTGAAAAGTTTATGCTATTTAAATCTAAGTAGAAATTAGGGATTAAGATTGTTAAAATAGATATGATGGTTTTGCTTCTTTTTTTTTTTAGTTATCTATAAGGAATGAGATTCCTTATAACTTGTCCCTATAAATGAATTCCATAATAGTATAAGATTTACGTAAGGAGAAATGAACAATATGGGATATTGTGTCATGTTGTTTATTATACCTTAATATAACAACCTTCCTTTATAATTTAATTTAAATTAATATACAACATCCTGTATATGATATGGAATGGTAAAATTCTAAAAGAATCAAAGTTAATGACTTTGAAATATGATGCTAGTTAAAGCATATACTATCTAAAAAGTTTGGAGCTAAATTACATGATGAAAAGGCTATGAGATATGCAAAGGGTTAAATATAATCTTACAAACATCACTGAAGAAAAATGTTAGAGTCAATGAATATTTATAAGAGGAATAGTTCTCAAGATGATTAGTGGGAGTAAGATGAAGTCTGAAATAATTCAAAACTAATAACAATACATATAAATGGAAATAAGGCTTTGGTTAATACATCCAATTTATAATTTAAGGATTAAGAGATGTTGACATATTAACTTTCATGATTAATTTAAAATGCATATTTTAAAGATGATTGTGGACTTATTATGTTTATAAAAAGGTTAGAGGGAATATAATTGTACTCTTTAATAGGAGTATATAGATAATGTGTTGAAGATGTTCAACATTTAATATATTTGATAGTTGATAAGTATTATGAATATTTATTTTTATATTTATGTAAGTTGCTATTTAAATTTAAGGATGTAAAGATTTTGACTTTAGTTTATTAAAAAACAAAAGTAAATCAAAGTTAAGGTATACTTTACTTAGAATAATATTATTTGGAGTCGAAAAGGTTCCAAAGTGGCATCAAGTGCTAATGAAATCATAATACATTTTTTATTTAATAAAGGAGATAAATTGGATCAAGAAGTTCTTTAATAACCTTAGTATAGCTTCTTCCATTGTTCAAGCAGTAATGTATTATAAAATATTAAAGCTATTAGGCATATAAAAAGAACTAAGGTCTTATCAATGATCTAAGTATGTATTAGGAAATTCCTCTTTATTATAGTAATAACTAAAATGAAAGTTGTAAGGTTTAATTAAGTACTCATTAAAGATAACTTTGTAAAATTATCTCATTAAGCCACTATCCATAAGTACCACGATCACTATGTGTTAATATGATATAAAAACTTAAGTGATTGGGTTAGTGCAAATAAGAGATGCTAGTTTATATCTAATACCTAATCGATTTGTTGTAAATATGCCAAATAATTAATTAAAGGTGTTCTTTATCTTATGTATGCTTGTTTAATTGACTATTATATAAGATAAATTCCATAACATAAATTTAATCTGCAAATAAAATTATGATGAAATCACAATTATGAGATTTATATTGCATTTATTTATTATCTTCGAATTATTCTTAATTTTTATTCTATTAAGAATAGACATAAATAAAAAGACTAATATACGTTATGTTTTTGCTTTATGAAGGAAATAGTTAATCTTATAGACTAAAATATGGAGAGACTTAAATAAATGTGTAGTATTTATTAGAGAAAAAGTGTACTCAGTTGATTTGATATGAAATTTTCATATGAAACATTACTTGTTAAACAAACGTGCAGTCTTTATTAGATAACAAGTGTACTCAATCGACTTGATATGAAATTTTCATATAGAACATTATTTGGGTATCTATGAAATGTTCATGTGACGATTATATAAGTGTTCTTTAACTTGAGATTACTAAAATATCTTATATAAAGATTGCTATATTTTGATATTATTTATGACATATTATAGTGAATAATAGTTCACTTACTAATCATTAGATATAATATGAACTATATTAAGGTATTTGAATGTTCAATATATAATGTATCATCTTAAAATGATTAGGAAAAATATTTTATTATTCTTGATTAGTATTGATTTAGGAAATCCTCAACTTAGGTGAGATGATACTTGGAAAATAATTTTCAAATGTCATTAAAAGAACTAATTATTAATAGTAGATAACTAATGTAATTGGAATCCAACAAAATGCACATTAATTTCTTATTCTGCGTCTAATTGTAATCTTATATGGTGATCATATATGAAAAGATGACTCAAAATCACTTTAATATTCTTAATATTTAATTAATCATAATATATTACTAATATCAATTTTGATCTTTGTATGTAAATTATTTAATTAGAAAATTAAAGATAAATTAAAGAAGCTTAACCTATCTAATCTTAAATACAATTTAGAATTATAATTTATATACATTTTAATACATTGAAGAATCTTATAGGTCAATCATAAGAACATTTAAAGATAAAAATAATAATATACTCAAGTTGCACTTGACGGTAAAATTTGAAAAACTTTAAGATCATATGCAAAATATTTATCAAATAAGGAACAATATTAGATATTAAATCTTATTATAACCTAATTAGTATTTAACTATAATTAATTGTCATTCTAAGTAAAATTATGTTTCAATTAAATTAGTAAAAGACTCGAATCGTATTATAAATAAGAATTAGCTTTACATGGGTTAAACTTTTGATTTGCCTCTCTCTCTCTCTCTATACAAATTGTAGCGTTCTCTCTACTAGATGACATGCCTCTATATATAAATAAAGCGATATTACAAGAAAAAAAATTCAATTCTTATAATAAAGTACAATTTATGATTTATATTTTATTGTATTGATATTCTAACAATAACTTGGAAACAAGAAACTTTTTTATTTTAAAAGTTTCTTTAAATTAGTTTATGAGAAAAACTAGAGGGTCAGGCACTTCCTGACCTCCAAGTGACCCCCTCTAATATAG
This sequence comes from Pinacopodium congolense, assembly GCA_028565735.1. Lineage (NCBI taxonomy): Eukaryota > Viridiplantae > Streptophyta > Magnoliopsida > Malpighiales > Erythroxylaceae > Pinacopodium > Pinacopodium congolense. The sequence goes on from JAOXYD010000005.1 coordinate 22,526,405, forward strand.
ATGAGTTATTTTTGTAAAAGCATTGCCAAATATTTTTTTAAAAAAATGCTTTTACAACTATGATTTTAAAAATCGGATCGGACCGACCAGTTCGATCGAGTTAATCTGAAACCGATTGGTTTATCGATTCAGTTGCTTTTAAAAACCGTCGAGTTAAGGGTTGAACCGGTCAATTTAACTGGTTCGACCCGATTTAACTTGCGGTCTGACCCGTTTCAACCCAACCCAACCCAACTTACTCCTCTTCACTTTTTTTTTAATTTTTTAATTTAACTCTACTCTTCCAACCTTTTTTTACTTATTATTATTTTTATTATTTATTAAATCTATTATTTTTATTTTATTTTTTTTAATTCTTATATGAAATTATTTATTTATTTTATAATTTATAATTTATTTTATATTTAAAATATTAAAATAAAAATATTAATATAATATATTTTAATATTATAATTTAATAAAAGATTAATAAAAAAATAGATTAATAATTTATATATCTTATTATTTTATACCGGTTCAATACCGATTTTATAACAGTTTTATGCCGGTTGAATCTCTAAACCTTTAACCCCTTCTCTTACTAGTTCAATATCCGCTCCGATTTTTACAACTTTATTTACAACAACTTTATTTACAACAACTTTATTACAAGCATATTAGAAAAGAAAGCATAAAACATATTCCAAAGAATATGGCAAGTTCTTCCATTTATCGACCCGTGTTTCTGTGGCTAATGGCCTCTTTTGCTCCTCCATCCACAAGTAGACGATCGCCCTACCTACATCCCAAATTTTTTGGCACAATTTTAACGAAATATTTATTTAAATGAGTGAATTATGTGATCCAACCAAATTCCTCAATTTTAAATAAATGAGTTATGCGCAATTCAACAGCAGTTTTTTTTATCATTTCAAACAAATTAAGTAATTTGTGGGACAGGCCCCCTGCCTCCATTTTGTTCCCCTTCGAAAACAGTTTTTTCAATATTCGCACCATCCGAATCAGGAGAAGCAGTTTATCAGTAGACAAAAAAAGCGCTAGAGATTTTGGATCCAATTCTCTCTCACACCAGCCACACGCAATCACTGTGTTGTTTCAGAGGTCTTGTTTCACCATAAGGCTTTTAAGTTTCTCTTCTATTCCTCTTGCCTCAGGTACTTTCTTCGTTTTTCTTCCCTTCTCCCCATGTCTGTAGTTGGTGTTCCTGCAATTTCCGCGGTCCCTCATTTCTCTACTTATACACCACTTAGATTGAGTGAATATGGTATATTTGATCTTTTTCCAATAACGGGTTGTTCTTCTTTTCTTTTGTTTGAATCATCTGCACTCATCAACATATGAAAACAGGGTTGATGAGTTGGAAGAGTGTAGTAGTCCAATTGCACGGATTCCCTTTATTTTCTTTTGTTATTTGATGAATTATGGTGGGTTTTTTTCCCCGGGCAATCTAATAGTTTTTAAGTTGGAGGTAAACGAAGTTGAAATCACTTCGTCGATTATTTTGCTGTAATTTTCAAGTTTAATGGAGCTTGTGGTTTCCGACACTTTTGCAATTTCTAATTTGAATCTTTAGTGGCTTATGCGAATGGATTTTAAGGTGATACGCTGTTTATTTTTTATTTAAATTATGTTTTTACTTCTACTGGAGGATCTTTGTGTTAATTTGAAATTTTGTCTATTTAATGTAGTTCGCCTTCGCCCTGTCCCTTCTCCGGTTGTCTTCTCATTTTGCTAGGGTATTCAAATTTGTTTCCTTTTTCTTCTTGTCAGAATTTTCCATTAAAAACATTTCTGTTGTACGCAAATTTGAACTGTGTACTCTATATGTACTTGTGCTGGATTGCACATAGCCGAAAGTAACATTTTAATTCGCTATCTTGATAGGTCCTGTAATAATTATTAACAACTTTCATTTTACGAACTCAGTTCTTTTGCAGAATTTTTTTTTTTTTTGGGAATCCTGGATTTTAATTATTCAGTTTGAATTTTAGCATTGTTTCATATTTATGTTTAACACTGGTATGAGTGCATGCGCTTACAGGCAAATTTGATTTCTTTTCGGGGTTAAGTTTCCGGATAGAAACACTAATGGATAGGCTCAAGGCTTCTGCTCGCCTTATGATAGTTTCAGACCTTGATCATACAATGGTAGGATCTTGCACTGTTTTGGTTTCTGATTGGTTGTTTGGAGTACTTGCTGCTGTAATTTTATGGGAGAAGACCCCTCTTCTTACAGGTTGATCATCACGATCCTGAGAACATGTCTCTTCTTAGGTTCAATGCCTTATGGGAAGCTCATTATCGTCATGATTCTCTCTTAGTTTTCTCTACTGGGAGATCTCCTACCCTTTACAAACAGCTGAGGAAAGAGAAGCCCATGTTAACCCCTGACATGACCATAATGTCTGTGGGAACTGAGATCACATATGGTACTTCAATGGTTCCAGATGATGGCTGGGTTGAATTTCTTAATAAAAAATGGGACAGAAATATAGTGACCGAGGAGACAAGCAAGTTTCCTGAGCTTACTCTCCAGGTACAGTAAAAAAAGGAATGACATTTAGTTCTCACTGTACGTTTTCTTTTATAATACATATTTGAAGTACAAATTCTCCTTTGTTTATGATATTACAAGTAAAATTAATATGACTCTGTTTTCACTAATGCAGTCAGAAACAGAGCAACGGCCACATAAGGTCAGCTTTTATGTCAATAAAGATAAGGCTCAGTCTGTCATCAAAGCACTTTCAGAGATATTTGAAAAACGAGGGGTAATCTCCAATTTTTTCAATTTGTAATAGAGTAGAAATGCATTTATTCAGGCCATAAGTTATAACCTAGTGGTATTGGCACAGTAATTGACATAATTTCTGCGCCTTGTTTTTTTCATTCTGCCAGTTGGATGTCAAGATAATTTATAGTGGGGGAATGGATTTGGATATTCTTCCACAAGGTGCTGGCAAAGGACAAGCTCTTGCTTATTTGCATAAGAAGTTTAAGGGTGAGGGAAAGCTACCTACAAACACTCTTGTTTGTGGTGACTCTGGAAATGATGCAGAACTATTCAGCATTCCAGATGTGTATGGAGTTATGGTGAGTGCTTTGTTAGTTATTTATTTCATCCATTTGTATTCTGCGTGACCGGATTATTAAATTGAGTTTTAATCGACAAAGTGATTCCTAATTCCTTTTTCTTTCTCAATTTTGAACCTTTTTTTCTTTTCTTTGGGTACATTGGTAGGTATAAATTCTTGCAAACCCCTCTCCCTATAACTTTGTTCTTTTTGGAGATCAGGTTAGCAATGCACAAGAGGAGTTGTTGCAATGGTACAATGAAAATGCTAAAGGTAATTCCAAAATCATTCATGCAAGTGAGAAGTGTGCATCTGGGATCATACAAGCCATTGGTCATTTCAGCCTTGGTCCAAGTACTTCTCCAAGAGATGTGTCAGACTTTTTAAGCTCAGAGGTGGAAAGTGTTGGTGCTGGTGGCGAGATAGTAAAGTTTTTCTTGTTTTATGAGAGATGGAGGCGTGCAGAGATTGATAAGTCTGAACTTTATTTGGCCACTGTAAAAGCTGATTTTGTAAGTCTGCTATCCTCTTTTCTTTACATTTACTTTTTTTTTATTTTTTGGTATTCATATACACATAATTTACTTTGATTCCTCTCAAAAACTCTCCTCATGCTAAGTTTCCTCTCTTTCATTTTTTTGCTTACGAGATATGGTCACTCCTGATAAATGTTTTAAATATTGTTAAACCAGTTTTTTAAGGGCCAAAGTTGGAAAAAGATTGAGGTAAGTAAAGAATGAATGAACCCAAAGAAAAAAAAAAGAATTTAATTTACACCAGATGACTTTTGTATGGTATTACTCTTCTGAAGAGTCTTAAATTTAGCGGTTCTTGCTTTAGCACTTTTCACGAGATACGATATTGAAATCTATGATGATAAAGACTTATTTTGTTCTTGGCAGGATTATAGTTTGATAACGCACTTCATACTATGTATTAGTGTAGTTGTTTGTTTTTTTAAAGCAAAGGTTTGGCCACCACCATACTCTGGCTACCTGAGCCACGGCCTAGGATGAGGACATACTACAACGTCAAGTTACAAGATTTATAATGCAATAAGTTGGTGTCCATAGTAGATGGGCTGCTATTTCTGTCCTATATTTATTAACCAAAGCTTATGGTGATGGACTCTTCTGGCATGCATACCTCTTAATACTGGGCATAATCTGGATTGTAACTCTTGTGTGTCATAGATGTTCTTTTATTGGGGGAGGAACTTTGAAGCTTCCTGCTCTGGGATAATTTCAGTTAATTATTCTTCTCTTTTTTGGCAGGATAAATCGGGTGTCATTGTTCTTCCATCAGGTGTTGAGCTTTCTCTTTGTGATGCTATAAATGGAATGAAGAGTTACTATGGGGACAAACAGGGCAAACAATTTCGGGTTTGGGTGGATCGGGTATTACCTACAAAAATTAGTTCAGATACATGGCTAGTGAAGTTCAATAAATGGGAGCTATCTGGTGAGGCCTTTAAATAATAAACACAGTAAATGATGTGATAATGAAACCCTGTTATTTGCTGCCATTTCTTTTGTCTTCCATCCTTTTTTATCTCTTAGTCTAATCTAATGTAGTATTATCTTATATATTTCCATCATGCATATGAATGAGCGTATTTAAAATCATTGCAGGTGAGGAGCAGCAAGGGTGTGTGACCACTTGTCTGATTAATATGAAGGTAAAAATTTCAGACTAACAATCCATGTTAACAAATTAACCTTGTTTACTCTGAAGATTGATTGATCTGAGATTTTTGGAATTGTGAAGGATGGTATGTCAGGCGCATCTTACATGCACGTCCATCAGACATGGTTGGAAGGATCAGGAGCAAAAGATGGTTCCACCTGGTTGTTCTAGCTTTGCACTTTGCTTATAATCTCCAAAGAACCAGAGGGAGGGCAGCTCCCAATGGAACTTGAATAAAAAGGGAAAATCAAAATGACAATTTTGTTTTTGTAGCTTGATGATATCAAGTATTGTATAAATAATGCATGCAGTCAGTGTAATTGAATCTGCCTGAACAAAGAAAAGGACATAGATTGTTGTTCTCACTCACAGCATTTTTAACAAAGCTAGATATCTTATGTAACCGTCCTTTGGCATGTTTTATTTCACTCCTAACACATTGTAACTTGGGAGGGTTATATAATGACTTATAATACCCTCTCTTAAAATATCAAGCTGTTGTTCCTGCTATGCATTTCCATTCATTAATATATTATTTTTAAAATGGGATTTTTATTTTTATTTTTCCTTTTTCTTTGCTTAACAAACGAAAATGGAAGACGATATAACGTATGATTGCCAAGTTCAACTTACGTTCCTAGAACTCATGGAGTGCGATACGACCCATCAGGCAAAGCTTAAGTTGAAATTGTATAAAAACAGGGCCCAACCGGGATCGAACCGGTGACCTCTTGATCTGCAGTCAAATGCTCTACCACTGAGCTATGGACCCGAATTGTGATGACTTTTTACAATATAAAAAGTTTTTCCGTGCCCACAACTTTCAATTTTGCTTCCATTAAATTTTTAAAATATGTTTAATGGAGCTGTGAATTTTAAATTTTAGTGTGATTGTTGTATTTTTATATTGAATTTTATATTTTTTTTCGATTTTTATATTGTATTAATATTTTTTAATTAATTTTTGTATTTAAAAAAATTAAAAATAAAAATTAAAGTAAAATTAAATATGGTCAATAACAATTTTAATTTACGATTAAAAACTTAATTTAATAACTTAAAAAATAACTAATAAAAAATCTAAATACTGTAGAATTTGTAATTATTAATTCCATTGAATTTCTAATTTATAAAATTATAAATATTAAACATAAAAAATTATTTAATATGTATTAAAATGATTACGAAATTAGCCGTTATTAAGAAAAAATAAACAAAAATTCCGTGACCTTTAGAGCGATCTAAAAGCTTCGTGTACTGAAAAGACGTCCAACGAAGTAGAAAAAGCGAAAAGATGCAAAGAATTTCAAAGGAAAATACTCTAAATACATACACGCAACCCACATTCTCTTTTTTTGAGTATTTTGAAAAATAGGAAAGAAACTTGACAAGACAAGCAATGCAAAGTAAAGCAATTCGTATATATATATATATATATATAAATGTTTTAATAAACCCATTCAGCACACGTGGTCCTCAATAAGCCCATCCACGTGACACCATCTCTCGCCTTCACTTCCAAGATACGCGTGGACTGGGGAAGATAAATAAATCCTTATATTTCCGATGTAACAACAATTCTATAAAGAATTCAAATTCCCAAGTCTCGACCTCATCTTTATCTACAATCTGCATACCTCTCTCTCTCTTTCTACTGCTCAAAAATGGTTCTGAGGATCGTGTATGGTGTAGTGTTCCTTTCCTTCTCGTGTGCTTGCTTCAAGCTCCTTCACTTCTTCCTCCACCCCGTCTTCTACTTCACGTCCTGATCCATCATCAAAGCTTCAACACTCCTTCAACGGATTGGAGTTGGAATCGTATCCAGATTCCTATTCCTATAGTAATACTTTTATCATTTGTAATGGGTTGAATTTGTGAGGTTTTTGTTTTTGTTTTCTTTTACGTTTGGTTCCATGGTTGTGTTTTGTCGGTTTTGAATGATTGGAGGATGTAATATTTCTTTCTAGTAAATCAATTCAATGAAGGAAAAAGCACATTAATTCAAGTGCTTTAGCCCTTGATGTGTATGCATGTAATATTTGTTTTCCGACTGTCTAACCTTATGTAAGTTTTGGACATGTTTATTTGGAATTTGTATTTTATTTTAATTCTTTATTTTTAAAAATATAATAATCATAAAAACAAATTATAACTCACAATTCAATTAAAAATAATTAAAAATATCAACGTTGCGGGGGATGTCAAATTTTTTGTAATTTTATAAATAAAATAAAAATAAATAAGTAAACCTATTAAAAATAAATTTGTAAATTTATAAATAAATTAAATATAAAAATATATTTAAATTAATATAAAATAAACAATATACTTTTAAATAAAAAGATAAAAAAAATTATATATAAAATTTTAATTTTAAAAAGACAGTGAGGAGACTCAGTGACTAGCATCCAAGGTTTTGAATACCGTACCGGTACCGGTACCGGATTTGTCTTTAAAATGGTAC
>JAOXYD010000005.1:22538000-22548213 GCA_028565735.1 Pinacopodium congolense
TTATTATTTGGAGATTTCCTTTTCTTTGAAGTAGGACCTACAACTTTTTCTTTTCCTTCATCATTGATCAAACGTTCATTGATTTTATACTCTCCCTCATCACTATTTGATGGAGATTTAGTCAATCGATATGTATATAAACCCGTTGCAGTAGTATCTTCATAAATAAAACACATGCATGAAAACTCCTTATATCCTCTTTTCTTGAATCCATGACTCATTTTATAAACCTATAATTATGAAAAATATATATGAGAAAAAATTCATAACTGATATTTGAATAAGCAAAAATAAATTACCTTAAATAAACTTTCTCAACATTCATCTATTGCATTAACTTCATCGGTGATAGAGCTGTAACTAATTCCTATTTTCTTGAGTAAGTTCCTAAAATTCTTGCATGTAGTCTTTAAAAAAAAAAGAACACACTTCAAAGAAACATAAAAAATGAACGATTATTGATGCAAAAAAGCCTAAGGGGTGAGAAAGCAACGTGAACTTCGGTGGGTGAGTACAAATATTCGCCTAAAATTTGCCTACACCATCAAATCTACCAACAAATGCCTACAAGTGAGGAGATTTGCTCAAATTTAAAAATACAAAAGAGATTGATGAGAGAAAAAGAGGAAAAGTGTTAAAGTTTGTTAAGATCCATACCTTCGCCGCACATTGAAGTAAGGAGCATGGAGGCAGTCAGTGAAAATGTTTTTTCTGTTATAGAAAAATGTTTTCTCTATTTTAGAAATGTGTTTGAAAAATACAGAGAAACATAGATTTTCTATTTCTCCTTTTTTTTATTTACTCATTTTCATAAACATAAAAATAAAACAAAGTTAAGCCAAACATGTTTTTCTACATCAATTTCTGTATCAACACGAATAAAAACCAAAAACAACAAATATAAATGAAAACTAACGGTCCCTTATCTACTATTTTTTCCATTTTTTTCCTTTTCTTCTGATGGTGAAGTAGTCTTTACAATAGTTTATATGCATTTTGATTAAATAATCTACTAAAGTAAGAAAAGTAAGGGTCGTTTAGTATTATTGTTTCCTTTGTTGTGATTTTTAATTTCTATTTCTTAGTAATATTTGTAATAAAAAACTTTAAAAAACCTGATTGAATTTTCGAGTATATAAATTTTTTGTATAAGGATCTTGAATTGAAAATCGTGAACTTGTTGAGAAACCTCTCTTATAGGAAGACTGGTGTTTGAGAAAGCACCTAACATTGGCCAAATGGCCTTCGTGTTGATCCCATTATATACTTTAAAAATACATATTAGTTAGATTATGTCAATTATTTGATATAGAAAAATTATTTTGAAAACATATTTTCAAAGCCTAAAAAAACACTATTTTTTGTTTATTTATTTCTATTTTGGTTTTTCTAATTTTAAAATTAGAAAACTAAAACATAATTTAGCAAACAAGTTTTTTTTCCATGATTTATGTGTTTTTAAAAACATAAACAAAAAAACTAGAAACCAAAGCTTAACTAAACAACATATTTTTCAATGATACTTTATTTAAACTAGTTCACTAAACCAATAGTATTATTTGTTCCTAATGCAAGGACAAGTTATGTAAACATGGTGGAGAAGTTGGGATTAGAGGTGTTAACTTAATATTTAATGTTAATTATATATACCTACCGAATTATTTCAATGTGAGAAAGGTTTATCTTCAGTTGTGAGAATTGTATAATAGAGGTGTTAATTCTCATAAGTATACATATATATAGAAGTTCCGTCGATGTTAGAAGGAAAATTTTTTACAATAAAGATATGAATATCTCCTAATTTATTAGATTTTGAATCTTGATAAATGAGATGAATATTATTATTATTTATTTTTCATAGGATTGTTGGAATGTCATAGATTCATTATAATTCCAATCTTAAACAAAAGATATAAATAGATGTACCAAATTAAAAATTATGCTTTAACCCCTAATCTTTGTACCAATTTAACTTAAACCATAATGTTTAACAACGATAAAAAGAGATTGTAGTATCTTTTAAACTAAACTGGTTTGATTTTATAATGATGAACCCAAACTTTTGTCAAGGTTCTCTCTATAGATATTAGACGTTGCATCTTATGTGACATTTCACTTAATTGAAACCTTTTAGTTTGAAGATTTAAGGTTTCAAATTTTAAATCTCTAAATTAAATATGACATGTCATTTAACTGAAATCCTTTGATGCGAACCTTAAACCATGAATGGTCTAAAACTTGAATTATGTAAAACATTTGTTTCTATCCTAGAAATTAATTAAGGCTATAAAGACAATGAGAGACTTCTTGTGGAGTGGTGACACAATCAAGAAGGCCATTTGGAAGAGGTTTGTATGTTTAAGGAGGAGGGTGGATTGGAAATCAATTCAATGTTAATTGTAAGTAAAGTCAGTTTGACAACAATTCACTACTATTTGACAACCAGTCCAAATTATGCCCCTTAAACCTTATACCTGAGTTATACAACCTAAGGCACATATTTTATCATTTAGCATCTAAATCAATGATAAGCCTGCACATAATTTAAAGGTAAGAAGGCATTGAGATAGTGAGACTCTTTATCTCCTTATCTCTTAACATTTTTCATTAAAGTTCTTACTTGTTTGATTAGTCACAATATTAAGTCCAATGACATATTCATCTATTATAGTAGATGTAGGAAATTGGGATTGTTTAATCTTATCTTTGTGGATGGTCTAATGCTTCTTTGTGCTGCCAACAAACAATTAGTGAAACTAATGATGGAGTCTTTCTACACTTACAATTACAAGTTAGGACTTAAGTTCAATACAAACAAAATTCAAGTCATTAGAAACTGCACAAGCTTCTCCTCTTTCTGAACTAGTAGGAATGAATGCACGCTCTCTTCCAATAAAAAAATATGAGCATACCTATCATCTCTAAAAATGATACTTATAGGGATTATGAGGTTCTCTAAAAAAGAATCCAATCTAGAATAGGATTTTGATATAGTGGACATTTTTCTTTTATAGCGAGAACACAACCTATAAACTCAACTCTTAATAGCATGTCTATTTACTAGATTACATATTTTTTCTTGCCTAAGAAATTAATTAAGGTTGTAGAGAAGATAATGAGAAACTTCTTATAGCATGACAAGGTAGTCAAGAAAGTCAATACCAAGATCAAATGGTAAGAGGTTTGTATTCTTAAGGAGGAGGGTGGATGTGGAATCAATTCAATGTTAGTTTTAAGAAAAATTAGTTTAATAAAAAATATTTGGAGATTTTTTAAAGAGGATCCATGCATACTTTCTCAAAGACAAAAGTTTTTGAAAAAATTAATAAGGCACAGACTCTTTATGGATGCTGCAATAAATATTAAGGTTGACGGATAAATTGAGATTAGCTTTCACTCATAAAAATAGGCAATGGTGAGAACACTTCACTATTATTTAACAGCTAGTCCAAGTCTGGCTCCTTAGATGTTATGCTTGAATTATACAATTTAAGGCACATGTTTTCACCAAGAGTTAAGGTAAGGTTGATTATCTCTAATGGTGACTGATGTTGTAATTCTAAAGGCTTTGCATTCTAAGACATTTGCTAGATTACCCATTTAATTTCATAATGGAAGACAAGATGCTTTAGTCTCAACATCCTTTTGATTTATACAACAATAAGTCTTACAAATTTTTGTTCTGCTTTGAATCTTACAAAGTGTCTTGGTTTAAATTGGTTTGGTTCAACTTCAGGCTTTTCAAGGTTTCATTCATTCTCTAGCTCGTTATAAAAATAGAATCAACAATCTTTATGAAATTAAAGAATCTCATAACTTACACTTACGATACAGATTATATAATATTCAAATAAATTCTATTAAACATTTATTTTTAAATGTAGTTAGCTTTGGAGAACTTTTCAGCAATTATGCAATCTCTATTGTAGTTATAAAGATTGGGAGGACATTATAACTAGGGTTGCTTCATAGCAATTCTTGTCAAGAGGTGATTACACTTCATTCAATTTGGAATTCAGTTATTACATTTATGCAGTTTGGAAGAAGATAAATGATAGATTATTTAGGAACATCAGCAAACATCAACCATCTTCATTCAGGACACATGTTCAGGAATTAGAGAAATCATGGATTACATCTAAATAAGCTGAATTGCTCTAACTCTTTGATTGTTAGCTAGAGATTAGGTAATATGTGATTGATGTTTAGCCTGCTCTATCTTTAGTTTTGTCTTTGCAATATAATAGTTACTCTGCATTAGCCAGAGATAATTGTGTTGTGTTGTTTCTGTTTCATGTAGATCTTGTAGCACTAAGAACCTTATTTTTTAATATAGCTTTATTTAATTTCCAAAAAAAAATTAAGTGGAAGGAAATTATTCATAATTTTTAGAGACACGAGAATAATAGAAAAAAATATTAAATCACGAAAAATAGCTGGGTTTTAGAACTTAAAAACTCCAACTCAGCCTTAAACACATGAACTACATCCCACTAAGTCTCCTGGCACAATCCATATGGCTAAGGTTAAATACATATGTCATAGTTATATGTCATTAACCTTAGAAACCCAGCTATTTTTCGTGATTTAATAAAAGCCCAACTTCCTGAGCATCAAGAGAAAGGCATGTGCTCGCTCGCATGCAATAATGCGAAGTCAAAACTACACATCTTATCGTATCATATGTCAACAGTTTTAGGACCCACATTAAAATGCTTTGGCAATTACCACACAACAGAAGCAGGCAGGAGGTCATTTTTACAGTCCAACCACTACAAAAGCATGTGGGGAGTAGCCATAGATCCACCCTCTTTACGAGTCTCAAAACATTTCTGGGATGATAACATATATATATATATATAAACACATTGTCATTAACAGAGTATTACTTCCATAACTACCTATATCATACTTTTTTTCAAATTTAAAATTATTATTATTATTATTATGATATTAAACCCACCGAGGCATGGTAGGGTACTGTGCTGCTGCAACCATCCCTTATCGTCTCACTGGACGATGGGGTCCAAGAATCGACCCTTTTCGGCTTTTCATATGTTTACACCTCACCCTTTTCGCCTTACAACAAAATATTCGGTAAAACAAAATTTAAAAAAGAAGTTTCTTTAACATATCGACACGTGGCGTAACAGTGAAAGTCCTCAAGGCACCTGGGGTCGAGTATGTCACATCAAAGTTTCGTACTCATTTTAGAAAAAATATCATTTGACTTGCTGAAACAGCGCGTGCATTCAGTAATAAGCTAATACGTCAAATAGACACGTAGAATTGGGCCCCCACTAGACTACCTGAGCTCCGCCCTGTGTAGAAGAGCGTTGTATGAAAATGGCGGTAACGCGCTATGTACGCGATTGTTTTGGGGAAGCAGTGGCTGTTGTGTAATTAAGAGTAAATACGGGGTGCTTAGAGTCAGTCGGAAGTGGATGGTGAACAGGTGAAGGTCACCTCCTACCAATAGGAATGTCACGAAGTACCACAACTTGTGAAAATTAATTCAACGTCCTTAAATGCTAGAGGGCTAGTCAAGTTTTGAGTACCTTTTCAAATATATATAATAAAAATGATAATTGTGAATTTTTTGTTATTAATTAATAATATGATGATAATATAATCCGAGTTTGCTTATGAAAAACATAATAAATTTTAAGTTGGTAATGAAGAAAAATGTAAAACTTCCTAAATTTTGTGAGTAATGAGTTAGTGGGAGTAATATTAATTATTGAGTGTCCAAGTAATATAGGCAATTCATGCTTCTAAGAACCTGGAATCTGGAAACATCATTGAAATTTGTAGTTTCATTAAAATTTAAATGTTGAGAAAAATAAGTATATATATCTTATTGTGAATGAAAATAGTTGAGAGAGTCGGTTCACATCTAATTAATTTAGGCAAAGAAGGCAAGAAAACGAAGTAGAGACGTCTTTGGAACCAAATTGGAGGAAAGGGGGTCTATTGTGCGTGCACGTTCCCATCAAAAACTTGACGTCAGCTCCTCAAACAAATGGATTTAAGTATACTGCTCACCATAAAATAATGAATTTACTTTCAATGATATATATATATATATATATATATATTACATATTAAAGATTACAAGAGTGGAATTACGTGCAAACTACCTATGTATGACATGGTACAGTTGGTTAGCTTTGTATGATGTGTGAACAAATGAAATACTTGGGTTAGACATCGTATAATTGTAGTACACAAGACAAATGCAAATTACTTAAGGCGCCATGAATAGCCTTAACATTTCAGTTTAAACTTCAAATGGTTCCTGAAACTTTAAGAAAATATCCATATAGAATATGCTATGACTACAATTGAATGGGAAGCTTTCCTCTATCTAAATTGGTAATAAATAAAAAGAACGGCTAGTTTTTTAGGGTATTCAAGAATGAGGGGGAGGGCAATTAACAGTTTGAAACTAAATGATAAAACTCAATTCAAATAATTATATAAGAATATGTCGCGAATTTAATCTCTTAACACTTAAAAAAAGAAATCCCCTTGTGAGAATTTGAAATTAAGACCTACCATGATGTTAAGGTAATATGCACAATTTTTATAAGTTTGAAAGGTAAGAAATTAGGTACATTCATATACCACAACTAACAAAGAACTAACATAAGAGATTGATGAAATAGAAACAAAAATCTCAGATTGCCACTTTGATGTATTTATAGTGTGAATGCCGCTGTAATAAAAACGTGATTACTGTTTATTATTATTATTTTTTAAAGAATCAATTGATTCAGTTTTTCATTTTTATTTTTAATTGTAATTTTTATATTTTTATATTATTTATATTAATTTTTATATTATTAATTCCCAACCACAATATAAACATATAGGTAAAGTGAAAATCAATAACAAGCCTATCCAGGATAAAACAAAAACCAATAAATAGTAAGCCCAACAGCCTCTAAATAAATTCCGCTGCCATATGTTCCTTCGCTCACTCATGTCTCTGTATCTGTGGGTTTCTGATTATATCTGGTGCATGCTTGCTTGCTATAATTTGAAACTCGAATTCAACAATTCACCAAAGGATCCAATTAAAGCCTAAAGAATCCGTCAAACCTTTACTCACAGCCCGCGACAAACTTGCCTCAGCCGAAAACAACTCTCTTTTAGCTTTTATTTGCTCCCTCTACATACGTATCTCCTCCACCCTCCTCCGTCGCCGGACTTTGTTGTGTCTCCACTACCGTCATGATTCTCCACCACTTTCTATGACGGTGGTCATCTCTCGGAAGAGCCCATCCTGCTGGCCACGAGGTGTTTAACTGTCTTCTATCTTATTGCATGTTCTTGGTTGAATTCTGAAGGCAATGAAAAAGTAGCAACAATTTAACCAAGATCGAGCGGAGGAGGGTTCAATTTTGAATCTTTGATTTGAATTGTGAAAAACCATTTGATAACAATCATTTGGTCATCTTGTGAGCATAGACATCGAGAGCGGTGGCAAAAAGACTCCGTCCATAATGTCTCGACAAGTGATCGTTCGTAATCGTATTCCATCACCGTCACAGTTATCATCGACGACGTCTGCGTCGTCAGACAGACGCCGACCACTGCTCGGGCATAACCACTCGGACACCTCTTACTGCAGCGGACGGTTCGCGGAGTTCGCAGGTGGGACAACCGCCGAGTGCGCCGCCATATGTTGCTGTTGCCCATGTGGGTTAGCGAACCTTTTGATCCTAACAATCTACAAAGTCCCGGCCGGACTTTGCCGCCGCGCTCTCCGGCAGAAGAGACGACGGCAGCTGATCAAGAAGGGTTTGTTGCCACCGCGTACACGGCGGTGCCAGTGCGGGTGCGATGATACCGAGATACAGATTCATCCGGCGACGGGTTTCAGTCCATTGTCCGCGGAGGAGATAACGTCGTTTAGAAAGGAGTTCGATGGAGACGAGGAATCTATGTTGCGGTTGGAGAAAGAGATGTGGGACACGTTTTATAGTACGGGATTTTGGAGAAGCCCATCTCAAAGAGAGGCACCGAGACTATCTTCGCCGAGAGAGACGACACCAAGAGCCATGGTTAAACAGATGTGAAGGGAACAAGGGAAAAAAAAAATAAAAATAAAAACCATAGTCTCAGTTGTTGCTCGTTTGCTTGTTTTTACTTGTTTACTTGGATGATTTTTATTTTTTCACATCTGCTTTAATATCCCAAATGTTCATCCTTTTTCGCGTCTGAATTTTCTTGGTTTCCTTCTCGATCGCGGTGGTTGGCATTCAAAGATATTGCTTTGCGTGAAGTTTGAGGATTGTCTTGCCTGTGTTAGGTTGGCTCAGATGTTGAAATCTTTGCATCAACAGGTGAAGTAGAATGTGAACGGTCTCCTGCGCTAAGGGATGTTTATGTTTTTGCGTACTAAGTGTGAAATTAGTACACACAGCTGGAGAAAGGACAAAAATGATTTTATCATTTTAAAAAATCTTCTACCAAGTTGAGAAATAAAGATGAAAAGGAGCTTGTGAATAGTCATATGCCTTATCATATCATCTTTGGTTCTTTGTTAGAGAAAAGTGAGTCACAAGGTTTCGCTGATTATAAAGTGAAATTGGCTGGGATGAAAAAAAAAAAAGGAAAGAAAAGGAAAGGCACATGTGCAGTTTCACTTGATAATTACAAGTCACTGTCCTAAGTCTAGAGCTTTGGTAGGTGTTTCAGATATGAACTGCTCAAACTGTGTTGGGTTATGTTGTGATGTAAACTGTCGTGCTTTTATGTTGCCCGTGGGGATTGGGACCCCTCAACTTGTCCTGAAGGACGCCTTCAACTTCCCCACTTTCATGCAACTAAGATCGGGACAGTGATGCTGTGTGTTCTTCTTGCCACTTGCGTATTGCGGTTGCTTCATTGTCATAGTTTTTAAGGTTGATGACTACATCCACATAAGCACCATAAACTTTTGATCTTCGTCTTTTATGTCCTAAGTACATTTACAATTCTTGATCTGACGTCTTTTAACCCTATTGGTATGCAGATTGGTTTGTACTTAATTATAATATAATTTTATTGAAACTGGATCCAGTCTCATATTATATACACGTTGTTCGAAAAGTCAAATATAGCACTTCAAAAGCTATTCCAATATTATTTGACGCTAGTGGAAGATAGATCATTGCAGCGTAATCTTATGGTATCATCGTAAAAAGAATCATAGACAGGATCTAATCCATAATTAAAATAGAAAATCATACTTTAGTTGAAAAAAGAGAGGATTGACATGTGTTATTATATGCATAAATATCAAATTGATTGAATCCCAATGATGCCCTTATACCTTTCCCACCTACAAAACTTCCGAAGTAAAAAAGAAGAGAATCACTAATGAGTTGAGTATTTGTTCGTGGGCCATTCCTCAACTTTCGGTTTTCTTCCAGGAATCTTCTTTCAAAAGGAATTGGCATATCTTTAGGAAAGCCCAAGCCCATTAAATTAGCTAGCCCAGTTTCTAAACAAACTTCTAACGGCAGTATCACTTGTAACCCAATTGCTTCTTGTTTGTTAGTATCACTTGTGTCCTAACATAGGATTCCAATTACGCACCAAGTGCCATTAGACACATAAGGCCTACGAAAACAATATTAAATATACTACATTTTAAATTTAAGAGGTAATGTATTAAATAAGAAGTAAATTTGAGATTAAACGGTTACTTTATGCATTCTATTAATTAATTTGGGAACCAATAAGAACTTAGTTATGACCATCTTTTAATATTTCGGCTAATTTTACAAATAAAACGATCCTGGATGAAAAAAAACTTTATCAACAAGAAAAGCTATTGAGGCCCCTCTTTATCCATCTTATTTCTTCTGATATACTACTCCCCGTGTCCTTCTGACTGCTCAAGCCCAACTCAATGGATTCACTCCCCACCACATATCATTAAGTTTTATTTTTCTTTATAAAAAATAATATTAAATATTAAATATTAAACATAAAAATTAATAAAGAAAATACATTAATACAGTAAAAAATTAAAAAAAACATAATAATCAATACAAAAATATAGCAACTATAACAAAAAATTAAAACACTCAACCCAACTAAATATGCCCTTAACTAAAGATGATGTTTAGGGGTATTTGGTATCACTTTTTTTTTTATTAATTTTTATTTTTAATATTTAATATTTAATATTATTTTTTATAAAGAAAAATAAAATATA
>JAOXYD010000005.1:22556372-22574932 GCA_028565735.1 Pinacopodium congolense
TTAGTAAAAGATTAAAAAAATAGATTAATAATTTATACATCTTATTATTTTACACTGATTCAATACTGATTTTATAATGGCTTTATATCGGTTGAATTTCTAAACCTTTAATTTCTTCTCTTATCAGTTTGATGTCCGGTCCAGTTTTTACAATATTACTATTTACCAAAAAAATATAACAAAGAATTATAAATGAAAGTTTCTACCTTGAGGCAGCTTAGGGTTGATAACGCAGCATATATATATATATATATATGATAAGATAAAATACTTTCAAATCTGGTAGTTTCAATAATCCTTTTTACATAGATTGATGAAATTTTTATAATTTTTTAAATTTATATTAGTAATTTACACGTGTGAATTACAGAACTTGGAGTTACCTAATTATATATATATACACACACTCGATCATTACAATTATGGAGAGCATGCCCAGGAGCCAAGCATCATTCTTGCGTAGAGTTGCATTAAAGCAAAGGTAAATACAACAAGAAGACAAGTGGCGGACAGTCAAAATCCAACAATTGAGAGAAGCAAGAAGCCGTGAGTGATGGATGCGGCTCTCAAACAAAAGTGGCCTTAAGCCTATTCATCTTCCGTGTGATGTGATCCCCACTTCCAGCCTGTCTCTTACAACATTATCACTCTTTCACTCTCTAATCTTATTCTATTCCATTGGCTTCCAAAGTCTACTCTCTGTCTGTGTATGTTTTTTCTATTCACTTTTTCTCCTCTTTCTTCTTATATGTAAATACTCTCTCCATTACTTCCCATCTCTCCCTTCTCCATCTGTCCCACTTTTGTCTTCTCCAAGCAATACCAAACCTAAGGTATACAGAGAAGGCCTAACACTTTTCTCTCTTGCCGACACCTCCTTTTTGATACCCAATTCTCAGTCACCGACTGTTGGACGTCGCCGGAGGTTGTATTCGAAGAAAAAGATTCACTCTTTTGAGCACCATGGGTCCTCCCATCTATGGTGTCTCCAAGATCTTGCTATTCACTTTCACCATATGGGTCTCTGTCTCCATCCCCATTTCCGCATTGCCGCAGCTAAAGCACCAATCTTTGAAACTCTCTACTTCATCATCGAGTACTAATGTTCAGACAATCAACTCCAACTCAGTCCTCGTGGCGCTTCTCGACTCACATTACACCGAGTTGGCAGAACTTGTGGAAAAAGCTCTCCTCCTCCAAACCCTTGAAGAAGCTGTGGGCAAACACAACATCACCATCTTTGCTCCTAGGAATGAGGCTTTGGAGCGACAACTTGACCCCGAGTTCAAAAGATTCTTGCTTGAACCCGGCAACCTCAGGTCTCTCCAAACCCTCTTAATGTTCCACATTATTCCCACCAGAGTTGGATCCAACGACTGGCCAGCCCACAAATCCAAACCAGCAAAACACACCACTCTCTGCAACGACCATGTTCATTTAACAACCAAAACTTCAGGCACAAAAGCCATTGATTCCGCCGAGATAGTCCGACCCGATGACGTGACCCGACCGGACGGAGTGATCCACGGAATCGAACGCCTCTTAATCCCACAATCCGTCCAAGAAGACTTCAACCGTCGGAGAAGCCTAAGATCCATATCCGCCGTACTACCGGAGGGCGCTCCAGAAGTGGATCCCAGGACCCACAGGCTAAAGAAACCTGCCCCACCCGCCCCGGCTGGAGCTCCACCGGCCTTGCCCATTTACGACGCCATGGCACCGGGACCCTCCCTAGCTCCGGCTCCAGCTCCTGGGCCCGGCGGGCCACACCACCATTTCGACGGCGAGGCTCAGGTCAAAGACTTTATCCAAACCTTATTGTTGTACGGTGGATACAATGAAATGGCGGACATTTTGGTTAACTTAACATCGCTAGCCACGGAGATGGGTCGGCTGGTTTCAGAGGGTTATGTTCTTACCGTTTTGGCTCCGAACGACGAGGCCATGGCGAAGCTCACAACGGAGCAGCTTAGTGAACCAGGTGCACCGGAGCAAATAATATATTATCACATAATACCCGAGTATCAGACTGAGGAGAGTATGTACAATGCGGTGAGGAGATTCGGGAAGTTGAGATATGATACACTGCGTTTGCCGCATAAGGTGGTGGCTCAGGAGGCTGATGGGACGGTGAAATTCGGGTCAGGTGATGTGTCGGCATATTTGTTCGATCCGGATATTTATACGGACGGCAGGATTTCGGTTCAGGGTATTGATGGGGTTTTGTTCCCGGAGACGGAGAAGGATGATGCGGTTAAGACACCGGTTACCGCCGTTAAAGTTGCTACCAAACCAAGAAGAGGTATGGTTTTGATTTGATTTAATTGTAATTAATTAATTAATTAATTGTCAATTTGACGGTGAGTGTTGCTTCTTTTTAAATGAGCAAAGAGATTAGTGTGATTAAGGGGTTTAGGAAAGTAAGGTTAATTGATGGGTGTGAGATGGAATGATGCAACAATGGAATTCCTATGAGCTTACGAAGATAAGGGGAATAGGATCTGAAGAGGACTTGTAGCTTTCTTTTAGGATTACAAGCACACAAAAGAGGATGGTTTGGTTAAATGATTGATGTTGTGGAGAATGTATATACAAGTGAAAGTGAAAAGGGAGAAAACATGTCATCTCAATTGGAGTTGATAACTTTCATCTCAATCCATCCTTGAACATCATCAATACAATACTAGGAACACAAAGCCAATGTTGTGTTGTGTCGGTGTGAAATGAATAGCTAAGTCCAATTTCCAATTATGATGTGCTCACGAGAGGTTTAGGTGAAAATGGAGAAGGATAATTTGGTAGCAGTTGTTTCCATGACCGAACCATTGGGGAAATAGAGAAAATCCAGAGCTTTTCTAGCTGTGTATATTAAATTAAACCCCACAACAACTAAGATGCTTGCAATAATGAATATCTCCACGCCACTCCTTCATGATTTGGTTTTCCATTCTTTATTCTTCATTCGCTGACCGTCTTCTTTTTTCCTTTTTATATGTTTTGTTGGTATAGTTGGATATATTTATTATTATGCTTATTTTTTGTATCATTGCATGTGATGTGGATTGATAACTTAACAGGAGGGTTGACATGACCTATAGATACATATATATATATATATATTATATAATTCTTGTGGTGATGGTATTGCAGGGAAATTAATGGAAATAGCTTGTAGCATGCTTGGAGCACATTTTACTACATGCCAGTGAACATACTTCAAACCAATTAAATCTTTTAAAGGAGTAAAGATGGAACCTTTTTAAACAATAGGGAAATGTAAGTACTACACACATATATCTGTATATTTTAGTTCATTCTTACAAATATGATTTGTTAGATCTGACAAAAATTTACCATTTTCTGTTTACAGAAAGAAATTTGTGTAATACAAATCACAATGGGATTGCCCAATTTGAAGGACCTCCTCTGACTGAATCCCCCACATAAGAGCGAGCGAGAGAGAGAGAGAGAGAGAGAGAGAGTTTGTTTGTTCTTTCTTTTGTTATTAGACACTTGTAATTACATATCTATTTTTTTTGTCACTTATTATTTTTCCCCTTTTCTGTGTATGATGATGGTTTACAGCTATGCATGAACACCTTGCAATCCTTTTTCTTCTCTCTTTTTTTTTTTTAAATTTTTTTCGTTTTTCCTTCTCATGGGTTGTGTTATTTTGTCTTGTTTATGCGTAACCTACTTGTGAATCAAACTTTATATTAAAAAAAAAACACTTTTCATATCTTGGTCTATGTAAAATAAGTCTAAACCTATAACTTGGAATCTGTTTTATAATGAGAAGGAAAATTGTGGCGGCAATGGAAGGTGGGTAGCTGTTGTATTGTATGATTAGTATTATTGGAGATTAAGACATGCAATAGCTGGTGGCACTATCCATCCCTAAAAGATAGTGATACCTTTCACAATGTAATAATAAAAAAGACATTAAAAAAGGGGAAAAAGGGAAAAAACCAATCATTGTCTATAATTGGTTAATTAATTATAAACAAACTTCTATAGGAAGACAAAGCCTAATTTCACTGTACTATAGGAAAATCGAAAGATGATTAAAAAAAAGAAAGGAAAAGGAATTCAACATAAGGAACTAATTAAATTTAAGATTGGGTATTAATAATTAATACAAAATGTTGGCTAGACGAGAAATTCATATCCCAATATTCCCAAATAAAGAAAAAAAGGAAAATCAAAACAAGGGACTGTGGGCTGGAGACAGTATGGCAAGCTTGGAGGAGTGATATTCTATTCCCGGAAGTATCCAACAAATGCTTAGCTCAGCCGTGTTGACTATTCAGCCGCCTGAGAAAAGGACTTCTAAGCTTCCGTCGGTGACGGTCAACTGCTACAGTCAAGAAACCAGGAATGGTAATTACTTTTACACCTGATACTATATGTATCTCATCTTAAACCAGCTCTTTGTATCAGAAATTTGTATTTTTCTTTATTCATACAATCTGTAATACAAAATCAGATTTTGGGCGGATCAAATGACAATTTCTTCAATGACATGCCAAGTGGTCCCTAATTTTGCTTTCATTGTTCCATACACCCTTCAATTTATCCCAAGTAAGAGCAAAAATGAAAATCAAGAATTACTACTAAGGGTCTGTTCGGTAAGATGAGAAAATGCATCACTTTCCATATCTATAAACCTACAATTTACTCTCTTTTTCCTCTGTATCTTTTACTTAGTCCCTTCAAAATGATCTTATGTCAGCTAATATGGAGTTGATTTAAATTCTAAAATGATTAGTTACCATATAGCTTAAATAAATATGATTGTAATTTTCAATACACCTCATGTTGTTTAATATATAATAGAGTAGATTGATCATTTTAATGCCATAATATTTGGAGTTATTTTTTCTTCTGCCAAATTGAAAAGGGCTACTAGTTTTTAAAGTTAAAAGAGTATTAAATAAGATTTAAAGCCAAAGTCGTACATAAATCACCAAATTGTTTCTTCCAAAGTTTCAAGGTAATGCTTACTTCTTCTATATGGGTTACCTTTCATTTCCATATCAATGCCACTCTTGCATGATACCTTCAAGTCGCAGAAAACTGAAAGCTAATGTCAAAATGTCTTTTTCAGTTTCACCAACTACGGTTTTGGACTTGTCAATCACTTGACAGCGCATAAAGATTGAAAATGAATCCAAATCCAAGTTTTACGAAGCCATATGAAAATGAGATATCACCGAGCCTTGTGACTTAAGGATATTCCATATTTCTTTATTTTACAGCAGAAAATGAGGTTTGAGAGACTTTAGGGGTCCTACGAAAGATTAAAAAAATGGCATGCTTTACTTGGCTTTAAGACCAAGCTTGTATGGAATGTGAAGTCAACTATGCACATGAAGAAGAAGCATGGAACCAAAAGCTAAAACACAAACAAAAACTACTGTACATAGCTCGTTTTGAACAAGTAAAGTAGGTAATGTTTCAAGAGAATTTGAGCTTTACTCCAAAACAATCACCATTTTCTTTGCTTTGCAAGGGAAAGGGAACTTCACTGTTCCCCTTAGCCTGTCAATTTCTTGCTGATAAGGGCTCTTCAACACACGATGCAACTTCTACTTTACCTTACTGCAAATTTCTGTTCCTGACATATTTATTCTTGAGCTTACTTTTGTCCTCTATAAGGTCCAGCAGGGGTTCATATTTTCATTGGCAATAGTGCTAAGCGTCTTAATTTTGTCGTTGTTACCTAGATCAACTGAGAAATCTTTACAAAACCAGATATATGGTCTTATGAAGTAGCCATTTATAGATAATGACTCCTCTAGCATCAAAGTTCCGTGGAATTCCTTACTTCATGCAGGAGCCATTGTATAACCACGTTGACCCACATAACAAAATTTAAGGTTGCATCTCATCTTCCGCCTCTTGGTTGATTTCAACCTGTAAACAAACTTAGATCATCTGGCAGTAGATTATCCACACATCTCAATTGAACAAAAAAGTACACATTATATTAATATGTAAATCTATATTGCATCCAGACAAGTACTGGAAAATGTCATTGGACAACAAGATCACGACTATTTGGCAACATGTAACATGAACATCAACTATAGATACAAAAGGTAAAAAGAATAAGGTTCTCAAAATCCGACGGCGACCAGAGGGGGTGTGAAATCAGGGTCGGTTGCAGATAATTTAAGCTCATCATTAATCTCTGATCCCACTTCAGTCTCATGGATGGGAAGGCTTGCAGAATCATTCAAAGTTGCCTCAGTTGTACTGCTACTCACTTTTGAAACTTTGCTCTCCTCTGCTGAAGGTTTTGACTTGGAGTTGATCATCTTTCCGTTTGGTGTAGTTGTTTGAGCCAGAAGCTTAGTTTGGGACTTCTTAATTGGTGCTTTTGAAGCAACATTTCCATTTCTGTGAATTCCTTTGGCCGAATTGGTGGTATTCTGATTCAAACGCGGGCTATGGCAAGGTCGAGGACTCTGACAACTGTCACCTTCTGAAGAGTTGTTTCTTGCAGAAGTATTGAAGCTCTTGTGCCTCCCAAGCTTTGGTGATATTGCCCGGGTGGTTGGTATCTATAACCACAGTTCAACATGACGTGCAAAAACAAACAGAACAAGACACTGAGTGAACAGAACAAGCACTTGATGGCAAACGTTTAAAATTTAGAGCCATAAGAAGTTATTAATTTGTTCAACGTGTAATAGCATGTTTCATATGTCCATCATGGAGAATTAGGCCCATATTTGTTTCCTGTGGCGTTACCAAAGTTGGATAATCATGTCCTGATCATTTGCACTGCATGCCATGCTTGATACGAGAGAAGCAGAAAGTGAGAAAGGCCACAATAATTTTTAAGAACTTCCCATCAAACAGAAGACAATTTTCAATAGATGAGATGACGCATAACATCTGCATGCAATTCTCTACTCCAGCATAACGTGTATGATTACAATAGTTAAGCACGAAGGGGACCAAGAGATGATGCTGACCATTGATTTCAATAACAAATTGGAGCATGACTTTCACAAAGTGACTAAGATGGAGAATAACTGCTTTGTTAAGACTGAAAATTGTCATGATGCAAATGAACATAAATCTTAATATCTTATTCCTATCTATGACATGTTAGTGGAAGCCTGACATGCCCCCTATATGGAGAATGGCTCTCCCCATTCAAGTTGGAATTAGTATCAAGTCCCTCCCCAATGGGATTTAATTAAAACTCTTGGGCTTTCACTTTGGTGACAAGTGTTTAAGCCTCATCACTGAGTTAACATCCCTTCTAAACAAACCGTTCACATGCGCACATTACCATGTATATTGGAAAGTCAGCCCATCATTCAAGAACACCAGTGAGACAAAGATAAACTGATATCACAAATAAGATATCAGCCTCTTTAATGATTATCAAGAAAGAAAGTTTTATACCAGCAATCAGTTAGTCTAGAAATGCTTTGAGTTATCAATCTATAAACAAGCTCAGAACAAGAAAGTTCATGCAAGTCTCGAGAATTATGATTGGAATTGGTATCCATAAGGCAAACAAATTCAGAAATATGGAGTAACTGGAAGTTCAAGAACCATGGATATAATAGTAACTGTTAGTATAAAATACTATATTTTTTTTCCGAAATCCCAAGAACTTTCTTCCTCTTCTTTTTTTTCTTCCCCCCATCAATCATGAAAGAACATTGATTATTGAGATAAGAACATTCAGTAACCTATATGATAGTTGGTAGAATCAGAATATGACACCAAAAATATAATTTAATAAAAGTTTCAATACTTTTAAGAACTCATTTTTATTTTCACTTGTAAAGTTACTGAAAGTTTAAGAGACAAGAAAAAAGACCATAAGTTCAACCTATGAGTATCAGAGTTTTCATTCATTACCTTCTTCAGTTCAACTTTTGGAGGGGGTTCCTTGTAGAAATTAGGCATAGGAGTGGCTTTAAATGTCAAGCTCTTCCGCAGTTGCTTAATCTCAGCTTCCTGATTCTCCTGCATGAAATTACGATAAATGCAAAATGCAGAAATGGAAGCCTTCAGACTTAGCAAGGGAGGTTAAAAGCAGATATCTTTTAGAGGGAAGAAAAGTTTCAGCACCTTTGATTTCGCCTGTAAGTTACATTTTTCTTTTTCCTTAGCTTGTATCTTTTCTTCCAGCTTTGAAAAGAACTAGTAACGATGGCCAATACTATCATGTTAGTATTTAAAAAACTTCAATAAGCTAAGCACGGAAGAAAATTTCAGCCGTTACCTCTTTCCTTTTTTCAGCACGTTCTTCCAATCTGAAGGAAAACCCCGAACTAGAACTTCTCCTGCCATAAGCAGTTACACTTCTGTGTATGTACCAAAACATCATTTTTACATGTCAATATAATGCATGATTTGCAAGGAAAAACAGAGAAAAAAATGACAATTTAAGATGAGACTAGTACGATGTAGTGGAACGGGTGTCATCTTCTTCTTTATTTGGCAATTTAGCTGTATCCTTTGAATTTTGATCATCTGGCCTGAATCACAAGAATACATTTACAATCAATTCTCAGCAAACAGAAAATGGTGGTGCTTCCCATCTGGTAGAAGAAGGGCAAAGGAGTGCATGAATACTTCAACTAGACATGGCAACACATTTGCAAATTCATGAAGAGATGAAATTTCATGGATCAACTGAGGCTATGACTTACTTAGCAATTACAGGTGAAGGGTGCTTGACCACTGCTACATTCAGTGAAGTTGATTTTGCAGACTGGTAAGTCAAACAACAAGCACATGAAGAGAGGCCTTATAAGGAAGAAAAGAAGTAAAAAAGAAAAGATCTATTAGCAGAAAAGCTTACCAGCAGGGATGAAGAAGTCTGCCTGGAAAAAAACTTATCACCACGGCTATCAATTGAATTCTGTTTTGTGTCTGTAGTCTTAGTGTGCTGACTTAAACTGGATACTGGATTGACCGAGCCATTGCAAGTGGCTTTGTTGTTTGTAATATTGTCTCGACTGTTTTTAACAATAGTTTTCATTGAATGTCCATCAGCACTCTTCTGCATATTATCAGCACGACCTCTGTTTGTCGACAATGAAAGGCTTTGAGAAAGCATAACTTTGTGGTTACGAGAATTTGAATCTGTCCCCTTCAGAATTGGTTTCTCCTTAGTCCATTGGCTTCTTTTTAAAACAGCCCCTTTTGAAGCACCAGATGTCTACGCAAAGAATGTAAGAAGGTTTCAACATATATTTTTTGCAATATCACATCACAGAGAACAGTAAAGCAGCTCAATAAATATAGCATCGTTCCTCGTACATGGTACCTTTGGAGGGTTTGAGAGTTTACTTTGGGAAACAATTTTCTCTTCTTGCTCAGAAGTTCCACTTTCGTTCAAAGGCTCACCATCTTTACAAGCATCTTTTTCTTCCTTGTTTGGGGTCACGCTAGACATTTCAACGTGAATTTCCTTAGCTAAACTCTCATCCTTTAGTTCCACCGTCTTCTCAGACTCCATCAGTTCGCAGGATCTTATGGCAAAGAACTGCAAAGTTGTAACAGCAGTCACATTGCATACCCATGTATGAGACCCGAGGCTAAATAATTCCAGACAATCTCCACAAAAATTAATAGCTACTAAGAAGAATCCTAACAGTGAAGATGAGCAGAAATCAGATAATTGTTCTGATGCAGAGAAGTTTAGAAGCATAACATAAGCGAGTACCATACTGAACTGGAAAGAATGATTATCAATTGACTAACAGGAAGGAGATCAAAGCTGACTGAGCACTTCATTGATATTTAGAATAAAAAAATGATGAATTGCGAAGTCAACAAATGTCATATAAATTATATCGCATCAGTGGCTAAAAAGATCCCAACTTTGGAAAACAATTGCGTTTAAGACATAAGTTGACATTGTGAAACAGAGGCTGATTCTGAACTTCAAGATAAAAATGCTCATTCCAGATTACGATTTTTTGCTACATCAGAATGAAGAAGCTGCCGAAGTACGCCATATTTTGATACACTTTCTGGGCAACCAAAGATAATGACTAGGATCATGAAAAAGCAAATTTCAAACAAGAATCAAATAACCGAGAAAACCAAGCTATAAAATAACTGTCCAAACATGGAAAGAAGGTTTTACAAGTTTCAAAGAAAAGAAAGCAATGAAATTCCTTTGCTTCTTTCCACAGTGTCAGCAAGAAAAACCAAACCCTTAAACAGCAGACGACTATGGAAGATCAATCCAAACACAAAGGATCTAGCACATTTCAGCAATAACCCAACAACACAGCACGAGAAAATAACCAACACTCACTGAAACAGCGACAACACTCGAAGAATCACGCATCCGACATTACAACAGCATCCTAAAATACCATGCACACAGCAGAGCAGGAAGACGATAGCATACCTCGGAGACTGCAAGAGTGAAGCTTCTTAACCGTTGAAAGAGACCGCAAAGCAACTGGGTTGGCGCTGGACGATGTTATACGTAGAGAAAAGTGACAAACTTCTAAAAAAGATCCTAAGAAGCTTATAAAGATTGGTGCTTGATGACTATATATGAATGAGGTAGCCAGTGACAGTCTGTGACAACTCTGGTTCGAGAAATACTAGAGACAGAAAGAGAAAGAAAAAGAAAATGGAAAGATGGGTAATGAAGAAGAGAGATAGGCTAAAAAGTCGGATGGGTTTCTCAATGAAGTGGATAGATTTTGCCAAGAGAAGAGACCTTGTTGTGCCTGAAATGCCACACCTCTGTCAGTTTTTTATTTATTACTGGTTAAATAAAAGCTGATTCTTTCTAGCCAGATTCTTTCTTCCTGATCGAGGCTTCTTGTTAAGGTGGCATAAATAATGATTAATGCTCATATTTCTATTTTCTTGTATATTATGTACTTTTTAAGAAAACAGAAAAAAGAGTTTAATTCAATGTGAAGGCCAAGTATGAAACGAAAGCCGTAAGGGTTGAAGTTTTATGCCATTTGGGTTCTTAGTTAATTCCAAGAACTGAAGAAAGTATTATTAAATTTTTTAATATACAAATGCAGGACGAAAATTAATATTTCAGTTTCTCTTATGTGATTACATCATTTTTATCAATTGAATTAATGGACCATTATAAAGATCATATATTCTAAATTCTTTTTTTTTCTATTTTTCTTTAATTTGAAAGATAAGGAGTTAATCATATGATAAACCAAGAATCGACAAAATGTGGAACAAAAGTTGCCATGAAAATTTAACTTTTCTTATAGATGCTACATATGTTGTGTAGCTAGAGTTCCGTGTTTCAATCTTTAATGATCAGGATTTCTTAATTTCTAAATTTTATTTAAAACACACTCGGTAATTTGGCAGTAAAAATGAAGGGCATTATGGTCATAAAATAAACATAAGGGCATTATGGTAAATCAGACCAGAGCCAATGATTCAAGACAACAAACGGAACTGTTTGACAACGTGGGGATGGGAGGCTCTTACTCACACAGTGGGGTCCACTTTCTAACAGGTCACAGGTGGGTGTGTCGTTTTCTCTCTCTGACGTGGCGGAAGCAACACAACGTGGGTGGGCCACAACCAAAAAACCAACCTTAACACGTAAAAAATAACGGACCCCACCTCCACCACGTACACCAACTGCTTCTGAGCTGTTACAACGTGCGTTGATGATACAGCGGTCTCTCTGTCTCTCCAATCTCGACCGTAGGATTGGGATGTCCGATTATTTTCCACGTTCCGGGACCCACTCTCCATCTTTCGCCTTGTTTCTCTTTCTGTAATTTTGTGGGTGGTACGCTGTATTCATGTTCGATAATGACTAATGAATAAGTTTGATCTAAATTATGTTTACATATATTTAATGCACTTGCGCCTCTCCATTTTCATTTCTTTTCTCGTCATTTGTTTTATATGCTTCTTCTTGAAACTTTATTTTTTTGAAGATACTGAAAACTAATTGATAAATAAATAAATCATTTCTTTAATAATTGGCTTAATTGTTTCAAGTGTTGTTCTCAAAGTATTAGAAATTTACATTTTATTTTTATGAAATTAATAAGGATATAAAAAATGAAAAAAAGATGTCATAATCGGATAAGTGTATCCTTAAAATCTTTTTCATTCATATCTGGATTTAAGTTCATTTCATCTGTCCAAATTTCAAGCCTGATGATGACACAATAATATATAGTGAGACGGATATGATATAGATTTGGTAACGTATAAAATAAAAGTTGGTTTCAGGAATGACTTGGATAATGTTTGGATTAATTTCAGATAAGAACATCTACCAAATTGTTGCCTACGGATTACTATCATCTCCTGTGGACTTTTGGAAATCTTAAGCAAATTGAGATTTTTTAAAAACATTATGTTAAAAAATTATTTGCAACTTATTTTCTTCTAGTTGTGTCTGTATCTTATTTCACTTAACTGGCGGAGTTTGATACGGTGAATCAGAACACTAATTAAGTATTTTGATATTTTAAGATAATTAAAATTGATATTAGAAATGAAAAGTGATATGTTTGACGGAGTGTTTAGTAGAGATTGCGATCCGATGATTTTGATAGGAATGAATGTAGATTAGGAAAGTAACTTCATTTAAATGTTCATTTCGTATTTTACCTTTTGGTTGGTTTACAAGTGATATACATGCGTGGGTTAGATTTTTGAACCGTGTATTTTATTTTATTTTGATTAATTAATTATTAAATTAAAAAAAGAAATATTTATCTTTAAAACTCATTAATGCCAATGATTGGAGTCATGCATGGAGAAAAGACAAACCATTTCTAACAAAAAATAAAAACTTTGCTGTCTATAATTATTTCAACTTTTTTCCCATCTCATGAAGAAACCAAGTCTTCATAGTGGGATAGCGTAATGAAATTTATTTAATTTATTTTTTCAATCCACAGCCACAGAACAAAATTTTCAGAACCTTTATGAAGATTGCGGGAAATTTGGAAAAGCAAGCCAATTATGCAAACAAAACTTTGACTTTATCAAGCTTTTTAAGACGGGAATTATGCTTTACCTAAACAACAGAGTTTCTTGATTGACCGAATCTCCATTGAATTCCTTATCAGTAATTATAAGAAATCCTGTTCATTCAATGTTGAGTTTTTGTGGTTGCAACCCATGATTATTTGCCTGCCAAACTTATGATCTCCATCATAAGAATGGAAGTCAACAAAATTTGGAAACTACGCTAACTTGAGAAAATGATGAGATGTATTAAGAAATGAATAGTTCAGAGAAGAAGAGACTGAAAGAAGCTTGTGCATCTTCTATCCTTTTACTGGCTTGAAAATGTACCCTAACAATTGCAGATAAATCTAAGAAGTTGAAATTGTTAAACTTCAACTTGGAGAAGTGTTCAAAAGAAATTAGAAGAAAAAAGAGAGGCTTTATTAACAAACTGGGAGTGCCTCCCTAAATCCAATCCCAAAATTCCTACCCTGCATTCCATTCCTACCCAGTTCTACATTGCCTTTCTGCATCATTGCCACAAATTCACTGTAATCTATTCGGCCATCCTGTAAAATCACAAAAATATCTATGGTTAATACCACAAATTCTTACCCAGTTTGGAATCTCAGAAGGCTGACAAAATTAATGCATCAAATGGAAAAACATCTATGATTACGTATTTACTCTGCAGGCACTAAACCAGCAGCAGATGAAAATGTGGTATCACTCAGGTGACAACGAAATGTACTTACATTATCTTGATCAACTTCTCGAATCATTTCTTCTAAGTGGACATTCTCCATGCCAAATTCTTCACAGGCTTGTTGAAGCTCATCTAGAGTAATATAACCACTACCATCTTTGTCAAAATACGAGAAGGCTGCGAATAGATGATCGTCTCTTTGAGCCTTGTTGAGATGCAATGTGGCAGCTATGAACTCCCCGTAATCTATTGTTCCGCTATTGTCAATATCAGCCTGCAGGTACAAGTTTATAAGATTCAGAGATGTTTTGTTCTAACATGATAAATGGAAAAGTTCTCTGACGCATTTCACAATTTCTCTGGAATTGTTCTAACTCTACAGTTTAAGGAACCATATAAAAACAGTATCCATTTAGTAACTTGAATCTTAACTGTACAGACAGAAACAGAAATGAATCTGAAGCATATATGATTGCAAGTGATTTTGATGATTCTTACCGCCTGCATTAGATCATAGATTTCAGACTCATTCAGATTAGCTCCAAATCTTTTTAGTCCCACTTTGAGTTCTTCAAAGGTAATTTGACCACTGCTGTCTGTGTCAATTGCCTTGAACATTTCTCTTAATCCAGCAATTTCCTCTTCCGAAAGGCTCTCAGCAATTACCTACAAACAATACATGAAAAGTTAAGAATGAGGATTGTGTTCACCATTTTTGAAACTACAGAACCATGAGTGAAGAGAATACAAAGAGTTAAATCACTAGGGATTAGGTTCATGAAGCTTACTCTAAGAGCCATTTTCTTCAGTTTGTCCATTGCTGAGAATTGTGTCAGTCGTGTTAAGACTGCAGAATCAAGAGGCTTATCTGGAGCTACCCCATCTTCCTGCACCCAAGGGTGGCCTGCAAGGAACTCGAAAATCAAATCATGGGACAATCAAAAGTTTAAAGAATCCATTTCCAATAGATGCCACTTTTCGCTTTGACAGTCCAAGCAGAAGTGACAAAGTGATGCACTCCAAAATATGCAGAACGAGGAAGATAGATAACTACTTCACTGTACTTTTCAAGTACATAGTAAACAATAAGAAACCCAGGTGAAAGCTTGATTTAAATTGGACAGTGAATTTGATAACATCACTTTGGATTGCCTTTTTCTCTGTATTCATCTCTGTGATATTGTTAGGCAGATAGACAAATAAAAGCACCTACCATAGGAGGAAGCTTTTTTCATATTATCGAAATGCTTTGTACTATATAGGGGTTTGATCGAACATGATTTTATTGAGTCAACCTCGCACGCTAGTCACACAGGCTTGAGAGTATGCATGCAATGAAGGAGAAATTTGTGAAAGATGGCAACTTACACAGAACTTCATGAGCTCTAATCCGCCTTCTGGGGTCCCTGACCAGCATTCTTCTGACCAGATCTTTAGCACTTTCTGAAATATTAGGCCAAGGATCTGACTCAAAATCCAGCTGACCATGCAAAACCTCGTTAAATATCTCCTGTTCATTTTCTGTGTTACAGGAAGTACCAGAACATTAAAATTGCTAAAGTCGAAGAAATTTCTCAAATAAATGAAGATAGATACTTGTATGGCCTTACCAGCCCAGAAAGGAGGCACCCCACTTAAGAGAATGTAAAGCATCACTCCGGCGCTCCAAACATCAGCTGCTGGACCATAGTGCTTGAGAAGAACTTCAGGTGCAACATAATATGGGCTTCCCACCACATCAAAGAAAATCTCTCCTGCAATTTAGTACTGTCAATAATCAGCTTCAACCAGCGGAGCTCATTTAACACAATGGAGAGCACTTTATAATTTGAACAAATATGTATGACGTGATCATAATTTCCCTGGATTATGTTAAAAACATAATTGCTGTTATGGGATAACAGAAAAAAAGATAAGACCGGGCTTATCGAAATATACCAGGCTTGAAGAACACGGATAGTCCAAAATCTATGGCCTTCAGAGGTGAATCCTCCTGCTCATTGACGAAAAGAAAGTTCTCAGGCTTGAGATCACGATGCATGACTCCCAAAGAATGACAGGCTTCTACAACAGTAACTATAGTCCTAATGAGCGCAGCTGCTTTTCTCTCTGTATAATGACCTCGCTTAATAATCCTATCAAAAAGCTCACCCCCTGCACACAATTCCATCACAACATGAACAGCCACAGCATCCTCGTAAGCCCCTTTGATCGAGATAACATTAGGGTGTCCTGACAAGTGATGCATTATCTCTATTTCCCTCCTTACATCCTCCACATCCTCCACTGTCAATAGCTTCCTTTTCGCTATGGACTTGCAAGCATACTGTTTTCCTGTTCCTTTTTCAGTGCAGAGAAAAGTTGTGCCAAATTGCCCATGTCCAAGCTTCCTACCCAAGTTGTAAAACTCCTTTAGATGCCCAGTTTGCTTTTTCAACACGGATCGTGCCTGAAGTCCAGTACTTGACATTCGTTTCACATTATGGGCAAGAGGCTTCTCTGGTTTTGGAGGCTCTGCTGGTTTATTCTCCTCCTCGACTCTAGCTGGTTGTACCCACTTATCCTCTTCCTTAGGCTTCATGATCTGTTGTTGTGCTATGGCCTCCTCGTTGGACTCTGGCAACAATGGTTTTAGAGGTAATGGCTTCGGCTTGTCTACGATTGGAGGTGCCTGTGGCTGAGAAGTTTTACTACTCCGTTCCTTAACAATCCTCATTTGTTCAGGAGGCTTGTTTGGAGTATGTGGTGGTACTTGCTCTGTGTTTTTGGTCAGTCCTTGAGGGTCCTCTGTCTTGTTAGGTGTAGGTGTGGCTTCTGATGGTTTAGACCACCAAATGGAATAAGAGATTGATTGAATAAGATTCGTGGCCTTTGAACTCCTGGATCCAACACAATTGTTTCCCATTTGAATCTATCCGCACTTCTTTTCACTGTAGCTAATTTGATAGAAGTACCCCATTGCTGTTCCCTCTGAAAGGCATGTGGTTCTTAGGTGAACTCATCAAAATGAAGCCTTTAGAATACAGTAATGCCAACGCCAAAACCACCATGTATTTTCAGATATCAACAGACTGAGCGCTACTCTCAAATTTAGTAAACACAAAGAACCCAACTCGAAGAAGAAAATTTAAGAAAAATGGTAAACCAGAAATGTATGTTTACATGCTTACTCCCAAATGAACGTAGCCCTTCTTATAAGCACCCCAAGAAGCAACCTTTAACCCGGCAATCAGTTGACCATATCCTACACACAAGCATAGTCTATGAATAATGAGAAACTTCAAGGAACGTCTTCTGATACAGTCAGTGCAATCATGAAATTCTTCGCCCCAAGATTACCTAATATGATAAGGATAAAACAATGGACAAGACAGAGAAACGCGCACAAAGACTCTGTGAGTACGAAAGTTTGGATGATTTACCTGGTGGATGATTTACCAGGTCATGAGAAGAAGAGCGCAAATGACGATGATAGGTCGTATAAGTTACGGGTTCCTCAGTGCTTCAGAATGGATGTTGATGTGCAGATAATATTACACAGACTTCTCAGAACAGGTTCCTTCTCGGCCAATACGTTCCACCATTTGTGTTATTTTCTTTTGTTTTGTTTTTGGAGAAAAAAAAAAAGAAGAAGAAACCTGAAATGAAACGGGAAAAGACCGTTGTTTGTTGTGGCTATTGGAAAGCGTCAACTTTTGATCGATACAACGCGGTTTAAAGGGTTTATGAAGAGCCTACTAAGTCTAGAGTTAAAGATAATAAATTATGGAATGTTGTGTTGTGTTGCCATTGGGATCTGGGACGCGGAAGGCAGATATTCAGTTTCATGTCTTTTTCTGCTTCATTGTAAGCCTGGCTGTATTCGGGTGGATGGTTTCTAAGTCGGTCGGTCGGTTGGTTGGTTAGTTGCTTCAGCCGGCTGGCACAAGCCGGTTTACGTTATCCACAAAGTATAAATTATTTCATTTCCCATAACATAATATATACCATACTTCATAATTAGCAACCATTTCTCTATTCGTCGAACTTAGATTTTGTAAAACAAACGATCCACATAAGTATATATACTTCTTTACAAAATAAAGATATAATATTATAACTCGGTATATCTCATTCAACTACTTGAATAATCTTACACAGTTGAAATTAACAAAACTTGTATTTAATTTAGTAAAAATTCAGTTTAATTCAATGATGCCTTTTACTTAAATACTTGTTTTCTTATTTAAGTTATATATGAATGTTAAATTACTCAATTATTTGATTGTGGTGCTGCTTTATTTAATGATTTTTAAATAAGAGAGAAGAGACAACCCATAAATATAAAGATGTTTTCATTTTATAATTAATTACATTATCTGTAGAGCTATGATAACGTGTGGTTCTTTTACTAAATTAAGATGTATATAATCTCATCATACAATCACTCTTGTAATGAGCAAAGCATTTGTAATAGATCCGGCTTTGAGTTCTCTAAATGAGAGAAAAAGACAACGTAAGATATCTTAATTAATTAAATTAACAAGGATTTGCTGTCATTAATAATACTATTTTAAAACAACTTTTGTGAGAAGTCGAAAATAAAGAAGATGTTTGATTTTAATTTTAATTTTAATTTTTTAAAATATAAAAATTGAAAAAAGTAGCATATAAAAAATAAAATAATACACTAATATAGTATAAAATTGAAAAATAACATATTAATATAATATAAAAATTGAAAAATAATATAAATATTTTAAAAAATATAAAAATTAAATAAGCACACAAAAATAAAAAATAAAAAACAGAAACAAAAAATTAAATCGAAGGAGCTTTAAATTTCATTAGAGTGGGTTGCTAGATTCCTCAACATCAAATTCTTCCATCCATTTCAAATAACAAATTTAAT
>JAOXYD010000005.1:22582967-22593519 GCA_028565735.1 Pinacopodium congolense
TGAGGGTCATAATATGAAATTTGGATTTTTAGGTTAAGCTTCCTATACTTTATGCCTAATGCTTTAAGAATGATGCAATGCCAACCTTCATCTTAAGTTATTAGAGAATGAGCTTAGTCTTAACCATATCTAGGCTTAGAATTAGAGAAGTGAACCTTAAGACATCACTTTCAATCATTAATTAATTTAATTAGATCATTAAGGCCAACTCCATAACCCAATTATCCATAAGGCAATCCTTTTCATTAACTAAGTTATTTTACATAAATTGAGAATTTTAAGTTCATTTAGTAATCTTAGTTTTCAATTTCAAATTGTGTTTGAATCTCTAGGTAATTGTGATCTAAATTGGGTCTAGTACTTGCATGTTAGCTGAACTACCCGTGGGAACAATACTTGGATTTAAAATACTCCATATATTACTTGTGACTGATGTATTAGCCATCAGAGTTGGTTTGATGATTTGAGATAATTGGAATCAAAAGCAAAAATTATGAGTTAAAATTAAGTGAAGCTAAATTGAATTAGTATTAGCCCAAACTAGCTCAACAGAGTACTACCCCTATTCTACTTCCATATGTATCAGCTTCTACTACAAAAGGTTTAGA
Organism: Pinacopodium congolense; assembly: GCA_028565735.1. NCBI lineage: Eukaryota > Viridiplantae > Streptophyta > Magnoliopsida > Malpighiales > Erythroxylaceae > Pinacopodium > Pinacopodium congolense. Next base: position 22,583,576 of record JAOXYD010000005.1, read on the forward strand.
GAAATTGGGCATGGCTAGCACATATGCCTTTGTTAAGGCCCTTTTTAATCTCTCAAGCTTAATGCTACCTTTTACCCCACTTTTATTATGTTGTTATCTATTTCTTATGCAACTCAGTAAGATGTTTAACTAACTATTCATAACTTTTAATAGACCTCTTATAATAACCTATGAGTCCAGGAGGCCTTTAACTCTCGAAGGGACCTAGGAACTGACCACTTTACAATTGATTTGATCTTCCTCTCATCAGTAGCAACTCCTTTTCCTAGAATAGATTGACCTAGATACTCAATTTTTTTGGCCCTAAAAATACATTTGCTATCTTTAAGGAATAGATAATGAGTCTGCAATAATTCTGTAGCCTTCCTAAAGTGGTTTAGATGCTGCTTTAGAGAACTAATATAGATAAGAATGCCATAAAAAATACTAATATAAACTTCCTTAGGAATGGTCTGAAAATGTCATTTAGTAAACTTTAGAAAGTAAATGGGATGTTAGTCCATCCAAAGGGTATCACTAGGAATTCATAGTGTCCCTCATACGTTTTAAAGGTTGCCTTCGCTATGTCCTCTTTAAACATTCTAATTTGATGGTAGCCGAACCTTAAATCTGGCTTTGAATACTAACTTGACACATGTAACTCATCCAACAACTCCTTAATCAAAGGAATATGAAACTTATCCTTAATTATGTGCCTATTTAGCTCCCTATAGTCTGCACACATCCTCTATGGGCTATCTTTCTTCTTAACCAAAACCACATGGTTAAGCGTAAGGGCTTAGGCTATGCCTAATAAATCCTTGATGCAGTAATTCCCTTATTTCTTTGGAAGCTACTGGTGTTTTTCCCAAGTAACCTCGAGTTATTCCTCTTAGTATTCCTAAGATTGGTAAGACTCCTTTATTAAAAATTGAACTTGTTCCTATTGCAACTTGAATTAATATAAATAAAATAACAATCATCAAACCATCATAACATAATATTAATACACCAAAATATCATAAAATAACAACAATAGCTAATAAACAATTATTTTCTTCATTCATATTAATACTAATTTTCATCTATTTCTCAAATAAATATTAACCTGAATTAATATAACAAAAATAACAAAAACATAGATACACATAAGAAAGAAGAAATAAATATAAATAATGAATTATTAAAAAGTCATACAGCCATAATGTTAAAATAGCAAACTATAAAAATTACATCATAAAAATGAGATCATCATAAACATTTCTACATATGCTAATGGTGGAGGAAGACGGGATCTCAAATAATGAATATGTGTTTGTATCTCATAAAGCAAGAAAAAAAAACCTCTTACAACTGATCTCTTGTGCTCTCTTAATAAATAATAAGAGCTCTATAGGGTAAATTAATCTAAATATCAAGCGAAGTTTGAGCTAAAGGAGGAAGCCTAAAAGATGCAGTCTTATCATCAATAAGCAAAGATACATTATGAATTAGACCAAACTCATCAACATAATTAAGAGGGTGAGCAGGATGATGCTATTGCTGATGTGATAGAGTCATATGACCATTAACAATTTGAAAAACCCATGCGCTTTAAAGTATGTTTGTCAAAACAAAAGTGAATAAAAAATTTATCTTTTGTAAAAGGAACGTCAAAATGTCAAAAGATGTGACCTAAAATGAGATAGTAAGGGGTATTTTGACTCTTCTTCTTAAAATCTATAAAGTGGGTCATAATGTGAAAAATAAAATCTCCTAGATTAATTTTTTCTCCTACCATGAAAGTGGAAAGAAACCAAAGGTCATCTAAGCTTAAATAATTAAAATTACCACTTGAAAAAAAAGAAAATTATATCTAATGAATGGATGATGGAAACGAGGGATTGCATTCAATCTACTCACACCTTTATATTTAACTCTAAAAGAAATTGAATGTTGAATATCGCTATGTTTAGACAAGTAATTATAATGAGAAAACACTTGAAGGATTTCAATTCCTAAGATATCATTGATAGAATCTCTTGTAAGATGAATAAAGACATTTTGAACTTTAAAAATAATAAAATGCTCATCTCCATCTCTATGCTCTCTAAGATTGTAAAAGAAGAGTCTAATATTGGTGGAACTGATCTTAGATGAAAGAGTAATAAGAGATTCCTACCATTGATCAATGAAAAACTGAACAAGCTCATATTGCTTATAATGATCTAAATAAGAAGCAATAAGACAGTTTTTATGAATGCTTCTATAGGTAAAATCTTGAAACTAAGGAGAATTGATATTAAAATATTAATCTTTTTTAATGACACGAGATCTCCTACTTCTAGAAATATCACCACCTTTAATTATAATCATGATAAAAGATAAATAAAGAAAACTTAAGAAGGCTCTAAGATAGAGTTTTACACACGGGTATCAAATTGTTTATGATCAATAACACAATATGCATATGGTAAGAAAAATACATCTTACTATATCAAACAAACCTTTAAATCCTATATGCTCCTTTATGAGTGCATGAAATGCATCTTGACATAGTGAAAACATTGATAACTCAAATTCTACCAAATCAAATGTAATTGATGATTCTATAAGCTCATTCTTACATCTAATTACATAAATGTAAATTCAATTTCATAAAATATAACACAATTTCACCTTAAATTCAAAAATCCCTAATTTCTATATTCTTAAAATTAGAGAAAATTCAAATTCTACTAAATTAAATGCAATTGATAATTTTATAAGTTCATTCCTACATCTAATTACATGAATATACATTCAATTTTATAAAACATAACACAATTTCATCTAAAATTCAAAATTTCTCAAATTTTATATTCCTAAAATTGGGAAAATTTCAAATTATACAAAATCAAATTCTACAAAATTAAATTCAATTAATGATTTTATAAGCTCATTTATACATCTAATTACATGAATATACATTCAATTTTATAAAATATAACACAATTTTACTTTAAATTCAAAATTGCTCAATTTTTATATTCCTAAAATTGGGAGAAAATTTATATTCTACCAAATCAAATGCAATTAATGATTCTATAAGCTCATTTAAATATTTAATTATATGAATATGCATTTAATTTCATAAAACGTAATATAAATTCACCTAAATTTTAAAATTCTCTTATTTTTATATTCCTAAAATCGGAAAAAATTTTAAAACTACCAAATTAAATGTAATTGATAATTCTATCAGCTTATTCCTATATCTGATTTCATGAATATACATCCAATTTCATAAAGTATACCACAATTTCATTTAAATTTAAAAAAATTCCCAATTTTTGTATTCCTAAAATTGGGAAAAACTCAAATTCTACTAAATGAAATGCAATTGATGATTCTATAAACTCATTCCTACATCTAATTATATGAATATATATTTAATTTTATAAAACATAATACAATTTTACCTAAATTTAAAAAATTTTCAATTTTGAAACCCTAATTCTATTTAATTTCAAATTTGATTCAATCTATATGCATTGATGAATTAAACACAAATTAATAATTAATTGAATGAAAAATTAACGAAATTGAAAATTTTCAAATCTTAGAAAATTACCAATTTCAACTCAAATTCTTCAAATTGATTAATGAAAATAGATGCAGACGTTAGGAAAATGCCAAGGTTAAGCTCAAATTCTTCAAATTGCTTATTAGAATTTGATATGGAACTTGAAAAATCACTGAAAAATGATTTGTAAATCAAAATTGAAAATTTTAGTGTTTTGTGATTGTTTGGTATTTTATAAGATTTTTTTTATGTAACTAGAGTTAAATAAAGGTGGTGGATAAAGAACTAAACTCAAAAGTATGAGTTTTTTTTGTGAAAAATGTTGTTGCAGTAGCTGGGTAGCCTGGGTTTATGGTGTTGGGTGATAGAAAGATGAGGAAAGAGGAAGACAAAAATGAAGGGAACAGGTGGTGGTAAGCATTTAACGTAAGCATTGGTCGACCATTACTTAGCAAATTTCGAAAAAAAAAAAGCTTAACTTTTCGAATTTACATATTAGCTCCAGTTTTGAGTTCCAAAACCAGTTAGTACGGGCTGGTATACCATTGGCCCATACTAGTATTTAAAAGACTGGGTGAAACATCATTTTCAATTCCCCCATCTCTTTTGCTTGTTTCTCAGTCTTATTTTAATTCTCTATTAATAGTTTTTCATTCTTCACTAGGTGTCCATTACTGCCCGTAACCTTTCTTCCATCTTCTAGAGTTCAGCTGCTCTAGTTCCTTCAGCTATGGTTTGCATGCCAAGAAGCTATTGTTTTAATACCAAGCTGTTACGTGAAAAGAGGATAGCGATTATAAAAGGAAGTTAATTAGAAAAGAAAAGGGAAAGAGACGAAAGAGCCAAACAAAATAGATTTTTTTATATATGATTTCCTCCCTGTTTGTTATAATATAGGAGTTTGTTTTAATAATAGGCCAATAAGGTTGATCAACGTGTAACAATAATAACAACACTGTAATACACAACTTTTAGACTCTATTGTTTTATTTAAGCTTAAATGACAACGCTAGGTCCATTTGAGACATAAGTCCTGAATTCCAATTCCCAGTTGCACCCTAATCGATTTCTGCTTCTCCCCTTTTCTCTGTAAATATATTACACAATCAATCAAATAAATTCCGAAAAAAAAACTTTTTGAATTAAGGAAGAACTTGATAGGTTAGAATTTTGTATTTCTTTTTCAAAAAAAAAAGAGAAGGTTGAGTGATTTTTGTATTTCTTTATATATCTATACTTTTCGATTGAGTGATTTATATTTTTGTTTATATACAATTAAGTCAATAAATTAATTAATTAACATAAATTAGTATGCACTTAAAAGCAACAAGGAAGTATCTATTATCTCAAATATTATTACTTTTGGAGTTCCAAGGGAAGCCCACAAATTATATACGCAGAGATGATGTAGTGATGTACTTTATTGAGATGCTGAATGTTACAAAGTTGAGAACTTGCGTTTTCTTTTCAATGCTGACTTTTGTTGCATTACAGTCTGAGCCAGAGTTCGTTTCCCTTCTCTGTTCAGCCCAAAGAATACAGTTCGATAGTTAATGGTGCTTGGAACAATCCCATTATCCATCATTTCGTTCATAAGCCGCATGGCTTCTTCTGACTGTCCTACCTTACAGAGACAATTGATGAACATTGAGTAAGTCTTGAAATCAGGCAGAGGTCCTTTTAGTTTCAGAGATTGGAAAACTTTCCAAGCTTCTGCAACCTTGCCAACATTCATGTAACCACGAATAAGTGCTGAATAAGTAACTATGGTCGGTTCATGACCCTCGTCCTGCATTTTCAGCAAAATTTCCAATGCTTTCTCCATCTGCTTCTCTTTGAAGAAGTAGACTATGAGGGAAGTATATGCATGAACAGTTGGGCGGAACCCTGCCTGTTTCATAGCTTCCATCTTAGCTAATGCCTCTTCTAATCGCCCCTGACGTAGTAAGGCATGCATGAGGCTTCCATAAGTATACTGAGCCAACGCAGGTTGCTCTCCCCCAACCTTATCGATCAATGATAGAGCTTCTTCCAACTTGCCTGCACGACAAAGAGCCCTTAAATACATAGAGCAAATGAGTGTCTCTGTGAAGCCAACTTTTTGCAGAGCTTCCACGCATCTTCTGGCTTCTAACAGCTTACAAGATTCACTTAAGCAAAGGAGATAAGTTTCAACCAATTCTTTGTCTGGGATATGTCCTGCTTGAATCATCTCTTGAAATATTTTAATGGCTTCATCAGTCTTCCTACCTTTTTTCCCACAAAGACTGATAATCAAAAACTTGTAGGTACTGCTAGTTGGGTTAAAACCACTGAATTTCATCTCATGGAAGAACTTTAGAGCAATCTCTGTTAGACCAGTTCGGCCATATTGCATTATCATGATTGCCCATGTATATGGTGTTAACAGGCTGCCCTTTCTCCTCATCTCATAAAAGAGGCTTCTCATTTGTTTGAAGTCCTTCCCACATCCTGAAATTTTGATAGCCATGTTGTACGTTTCGGAAGTGTGGAAATAACCACTTTGCTTTCCTACCCACGAAAAGAAATGTAATGACATATTACTATGCATCCTGCTACTACGCATGATTTCCACAACCAGTTCTGGCGTGAACTGAATGGCACTTTTCTCCAGTGCTTCTTGAATAACATTCCATTCCTCTGAAGAAGATAAAATTCTACAAACTTCATGTAAATCCTGCTCATTGTAAGCCTTTGAAAGTGGCTTGAACAAGCGGTTCTCCATCTTTTGATGCTTTGGTTGATGCTGAGTTGACTCCTTACTGGCATCCAATTCCACAGGTACATGATTATTTGACGCCTTGTCATCACGAAAATGAGATTTATACATGTCCTGCATCTGTTTCAACTTTTTAATATTACCCATATCCCCTCTTTTCTCCATATGAGATATAGCCCATTTGAATATTGCCTGATGAATGAATGTCCCAGAAGCCTGCATGTGATGCAAAACCTTGCATATCTCATCCAATTTTGAAACTTTGCAAAGCTCCTTAATAAGTATAAAGTACTGTTTCGAAGTGAGTCTGATTCCCTTATCCTCCATAGTCTTAAAAACTTTCCATGCTGCCGATATACAGCTTTGACGAATGTGACCTACAACCATGGACATAAATGCCATGTTATTCATCTCAGCTCCTCTTTCCAACATCTCATTGTACAGCTCGCAGCCTTTGTCATACTGATTTAAATGGAAAAGCTGTTGCATTAACTCTGTGTAGGTCAAAGTTGCAGGCAGATACCCAGATTCTCTCATGCTTTCAAACACATCAAGTGCTTTAGGAATTTGTTCCCTCCTTAAATACCCATTAATCAAAATCCCATAAACATTCTCGTCGACAATATTCATTTTTCTCATTATCTCAACTATGTCCAAAGCATCTGTCATTCTATCAGCCCTAACTAGTCCTTTCAACAAAGTCTTGAAAAATTCTTTGTCAATTGGAGTCTGTTTATTTTTCAGCTCACGGATTAATTCTAAAGCTTCCTTAATTCTCCCAGCCACACAAAAACTCTTGAGTACACAAAGGTGAACTTCACGTTCGGGAATCTCTGAAACACCAATCATGTTCTGAGAGATTAATTTAATTGCATCAACATCTCCTACCTTTGCCATGCAATTTAATAACACTTTGGACAAACTTAGATCTGGTGCGATACTCTTCTGGATCATCTCCTTATAAAGTTCCCATGCTACCTCACCATTTCCAACGTTACAAAGAGAATGTATTAGCATCTTATAAACTTTCAAGTCAGGCTCTTGAACGTATTTCCTCATCTTCTCAAATAATAACAAGGCTTTGCCAGTCAACTTTGCCTTCCCAAACTGCGAAATAAGAATGGTCCAAGTCTTAAAATCCTTCTCACACGAGTTCTTCTCCATTTCTTCAACCAAATTATCCACCAACCCAAACTCTTTCGCTTCTCCAGCTATATACAACATAGTATTATAAATCCCAGGTGTGTGACAAAATCCATGTTTCATCTTCACCCAACTGAAGAATCTAATAGCTAAATGCGGCACTTTAAAGCATCTCTTCAACACTTTCTCAACAACCTCAGGTTCAAACTGAAACCTAAGACCTTCTAAACGTTCCTCCATTGTAAAGGCTCCATTCTGGGAGCGAACAATCCCTGTGATCTCGTGAACTATCGGGCTAACATCTATTTCAACAATATTTCGTATCTGGGCCGCTTTGCAAGTTGACGTAATCTCCTTCTGAAGCGATCCCTTATTCAGCTCAACATTTTCACGAACGATTGATGCGCCAAATTTCAATTGCTCAACTAACTCCTTTTCCTTCGCATTGGTTTGTTTAGATATCTCAGAGGACGCCTTATCATCAATGCCGGTTCCTAATATATCAACAATCTCTTGAAAGAGTGAATTAATGCTTTCAGTTTCGCCTTCTTTCAAATTCGGTTCTTTGTTTTTATTGTGGCGAGAAAGTTTTGATGATCTAGACAGGCTTGAAAGGTGAAAGATCTGGTCTTTGTACGGTCGGCTATTTAAAAGCTTAAAGCTTGGATAAGGACAGTAGGTTAGGAGTCTGATTATATGCCTAGTTGTTTTTGCACCAACTCTCCATGAAACGAACCCAACCATTTTAAATGTAACAAACCAGACTTCCTTTGAAGAGAGAAAACTTTTATAAAGGAACCCCGAGGAAGGTCCAACGATCTATTTTCTAGTGAATTATGCATTACATTTAAGGAACTCCTCGTGCTTTTAAGTTGCTCTGCGACGTTCCTAAAGCTCCGGTCCAATTACATCTCACATGCCACTTATAGATGTTTTTGAGGCCCTCCTTTAATTAAGATGGGATGACATAATAATAATGCAGCTTCTTTAATTTGATGATGGCATACTTTAATAAGAAACTGTGAAAAATTAAGGAGCTGATATCATTTCTGTTTTCTATCATAATTTTTATTTTTTACTTTTTATTTTTTGAAAGAAAAATATAAACATGTTTGATTGAAATTTATTTAAAAATTAAAATTAAAAATTTATTTAATTGAAATTTTTCATAAAAATTAATTTAGTGATAATAACTAAATATAAAATAAATTTAAATTCTTAAACTAAAATATTCTTATACATCTTGTTAATAGATTCTATAAATTGTTTAATATGGAAAAATCAGTTTGTAAATCCTATTTATTAAATATAAAGAAATCATATTTTCTTATTTATAATTTTTTTATGTTTGTAAATTTATAAATTGTATATATAAATAGAAGTAAAGCAAATAGTTTTATCATTAGTTTTTGTAGTTAAAAAAACATAAATAAGAAATTAAAAACAAGCCCTAAATTGCTTAGAATGTTACTAGATGAACAAGTTGCATATTTAAAAAAAAAGACAACATTTAAGATAAATTGTTGGTGTTCAAAAACATTGTGACAATATTTGATAGCAAGAAGTACATATTCTGGACAGTTTAAACTCACCTTAGCTCAAAGGTGGATTAAGGTAGTTGATAATTAATTGACAATTATGTGATAGTTATCAAAGTTATGTTGGTTGGTTGGTGCTCATATTGGGAGAATGACGTCAATAATAATATTATCACATCGAAATATCATAAATAATTTTCTTAAAAATATATCGAGTATGAAAAACTCAAGAATAATTTAATCACAAATATCAAAATAATATTTGAAAAAATAAATCACAGGAGACATCATAATTTTTAATGTGTAAAATCATCTTAAAATTAAAGAGTGAAAACTACGGGGTCAAATCAGTAAATCATCTACTATGTAAAATAATATATACAATAACTAGCCCTCTCTACTTAACAAATAAGGACAATAATAACAAAATAATAACAAAAAGGTATAGAAAATATCAGATCCAAGACGCAAATCAAAGAAGGTGTTAAGATCATAACACATTGTGATCTTCATTGATACTATAATTTGAATCTCACACTTCTCACACAACTCACACTTTTTTTTTATTTGGGTTCTTCTCTTTTTTACTCTCTATTCACTACTCTCTATCTGCATCTTATTAGATTCTTTATATAAGCAAAACAAAACACACCAAGTTTGAAAAATAAAACAACATGAAGTTTTAACACATACAACCACTAATATAGAAAAACAACTATTATTTATGAACCACCGACTTCAGCAGCAACAATTATTGACAAAAACTAACATCATCTTTTATTTTCAACATTGATGGCCAGTGTGTCCCATTTCGTACTGTACTAGTCGAAAAATAGTACGAAATGGTTAAAAATGGTACCGGATTCAAATACCGGCCGGTTCAGGTCGGTACCGGTTAGTACCGAAATTTTTTTTTATAAAAGGAAACATTTTGTATTTTGGTCTTTTTAAGTTTAAAGTCAAGTTAAAAACTACATAATATAATACATTTACAAACTAT
>JAOXYD010000005.1:22597405-22613553 GCA_028565735.1 Pinacopodium congolense
GTGCAAGTCTCATAGCCATCATAGTCATACAGCATATACATCTTTACCTCAAAACTAAATACTTTTAAGATGAAAAGCATGGTGAAGGAAAATGTATGACCTTTTGATAAAGTCTGAAACCACTGCCAATTAGCTGCCTTGAGATAAAGTTTATAAGGAAAGGAGGCACAAAGTCCAGCTTCAAGTCTATGTTTGCGATTGTCCTACAAATAACATGCATGAAAACATCACAACAAAAAAGCATGGAAAAGGTTCGTTACATTCATTTTCCATAGTACTACTCTTGTTATTGAACCTTCTTTGATAAGTTGCTAAAAAATGACTTACCTTCATAATAAAAGAGAAATCACCATTTGGAAAGGCAGGACAGACACTTAGACTAACATGCAGAAACAAAGCATCCAATTTGGGGCTTATGCCCCTTATGCTAGTAAAAGTGTAAGTAGATGTATCTGAAATATCTTTAGATAATTAACTGATTCATCTAAAAAGGGACAAACAAGTCCACCAATCATTCAAATGATAGCACAATAATCCAACTACAAAAGCAAAACAGGGATAAAGCGTGCCACACATTATGGTACAACTGATTTCTGAGTCGATATGCATCAACACAACCAACTCAGACTTCATTGAGAATATGTATTTCACTTGAACTGGAAAGTGTAAAGGCATGCAAATGAAAAGCTCAGTGAAAACAGAACAAGCAGAACTTTCCTAGCAGTATAATATAGAATATCAATCTGATTATCAATAGGACCATGACTGCACAAAGTTAGAACTTCAATATCAGAAAATCCCACTGAGTTGAAATTTTCAGGTTAAGTATTCAGGACTAGCGATGACTAAAAATCTGAATGTCAAATTTCTAAAATGCATACATTATTTGCAGCCCTTATTAGAGGACAGTGGGTGTTGAATCATTCATATCCCAGATACAGCCTGGCTCTCCAGATGTTTTGGAGGTTATCCTTATGTTCTTTGTGAATGTAAGCTAATAAAATGATTAAGCTCTATTTTTACCTGAGTATATGCACAAAATTACCATATTGTTCACCTGCTTTATGTTGTTTGACTTCAACAAGGATACCAAGATTTTGAAAGAAAGGCATATATCATCAAGATGATCAGCCAACATACTTACTCATTCTGAGAGGAATAATGATTCATTTCTAAAATATGAGACAAAATCAGAAATATATTCATAACAACCTATATGTGGCACAAACTAAAGATATAGTGAATAAGAGTTGTTTCAAATGTTTGCAACCTAAGGCTTTGGAAAGTGGATAATGGACATGATATCGTTAAAAGTACTAAAAGGGATAAAAGTTTCACAAACTAACACAAGTAAAAACAGAGAAAGGAAATTCAATTTTGAACCATTGAACGAAGTTGGTTTTAAACCAATAGAGGAAATTTTAATGAAATTCAGTTGAATCTCATTTCCCAAAAATCAAATATAACTCACCGAAAGTAACTTCTTCCAGATGAAACTACTTGTATTGCAAAGCCTCCCACCAAATCTATGCGCACAACATCCTTAGGCTCGGGGATCCCATCCTTGGTAAACCCGTGTGTATTTATATCAATGCTTTTCATATCCGAAATCTGAAAGAAATGATGGGACAACGTATTTATCCTTTAGCTGGATTTCCAAATACTAGGAAGAGACAGTATAACTGAGAGAAACATGAAGTTCCATCAAGTCAACAGTACCGAATTCAATAGAACAACAACTAGACCATCTTTGAGATGCTCAAACAAAAAAAAGTTGATAACAGCCTCCCTAGCTGACAGAGGCCATGCTACCTTTACCCTTTCTTCCCAAAAAAACAGAAAAAGGAAAACAGAAATGTTAGCATGTGAAGTAGCACAAAGAAAGCAAAAAGAATTAACTGAGACACTTCTTTCATGTAATGTGTTTGATACTGAACAAACCTCACTAAAGATATCTGCTCGCTGATCCGAACCTTTTTCAAACATCTACAGTCAGTTATTTTAAAAGGCGGGAAATTAAACTGGGGCCACCTGTAATATAAATATCATAACATCAATAGAGCTTCGGTCTACATCAGTCCATAACACACATCCTAATTGCACATTAATTTGCAGACCACATAACCCCAAGCTTAATGTGATGGAGACATCAAGAGCTGCCAGAGAAACTAGTCAATTGGAATTGAAGAGCAAAAGATGAAATCACACGAAAGAACAATCATGCCTAAAGCCCAGCCCTCACATTAAGGGATGAAGTTGCAGGTGAAGAATGGTGTTCTGCAACTCCTAGTTCAAGAGCTAACTTCTAATCAGGGTCAATGCTTTGATGCTGCTACTTCAAGCCACATGTTCTTGTTCAAGAAAGAAATAAGAATTAGCATTGCTAACAAATCAACAGATCACTTGACAATCATTCATTTAATCCTTCAGATTAATAAGTCACAAACTGTTTGAGAATTCAATCCTGTCTGGTTCAGTTATGCATATCTGCAGTTTTCAGAAATTAGAGTGTATAAATGAAGACGAGGAATTTTCACATTTTCACAACTAATATCAACACTTTTTACCCTTAACTGATCTTCTTAAACCTCAAGTGACAAAATTTTCTTATTGTTCAAAAATCGATAATCAAGCCCAAAGAACAACTCATTATATATAAATGACACATATAATCAGAATTATAGTTTTAAGCAATAAAAAATCAATTAAGAAAATTTGAAGGGAAAATTATGTTGTAAACAGGCCATGTATGCAATTGCAAGGGAAGTCAATAAACAGACACAAAAATATGCATAGACGTGATAAATAAAAAAAGACATGTAGAAAGATGGAAAATATGCTTTACCATTTCGTATACAGGGATGATTCCCAAGAGATACATAGACCTGCAATGTGATGTACCCCTTGTCAAGGATATGCACAGACATATATTTGCCGCTTCTAAAATGCCTCAAGTGACAGTCAAATCTCTGTTTATTATTTAAAACGGAAAGTTCTATTTGCTTGATTATTCCAGCTGAACTTACAAGCATCAACTGGCCCATCTACGTATCCTTCAACAAGTAACGTATGAAATGGAGTACCCTGAGGTCCTTCACGGTACATGACACGGTACTCTTCATTGTCATCTTTTAACTAGAAATAGAGGAATTCAATGAGTTAGAGTTTACAATCTCATGCAAAGAAGTAGTTTAAGCTCAGCTGATTCAAAGAAGAAAACATGATGCAGATCACCCATGATTTCTGCTCAACCTCTAGGAGAAGATGACGATGATATAAACAAAAATATTGTATTTGGCCAAGCAAACATACTTTCCATTGACCATGCGATGCTTCAGCAGTCTTGGACATGTCATTTTCACTTACAGAAGCACTCCTCAACATGTCAAGAAAATGAGACACTTCAACAGTTCTTTTTTCTACTAGTTTATCACCACATACTGCAAGTTTGAGAGCCTCGTAAGTTTTTGACATATGAAATAGACCTTAAGTGGCAACAAGAAACATGCTTTCCATATGACATACCAAAAGTATCTCATAAAATCATCATCCGTCTGTTTGAAAAAGTGAATAAGAAATTGCTAAATTACCAACCTTCGGATTCATTTGGTGAAGAACGTAGGAGTTGATTCCTAATAAGTATTTTAAGAGAAGCATGATTTGTCAGTTCAGGCGACGACAGTGTCTTGTCCAGCCACTCTCTGTACTGAGAGATATTTCCACTCTTGCCCATGTCTGCACCTCCAAGCTAACAAAAACTACCTCTTTCTAAACTTTTTCACATATAAGTACCATCTGCTGAATCCAATATCACCATCAATAGTTGTAGAAAGTCATCACTCATGGTAAAATCCCATTGATATAAAATATAATCAGCATGGATATGCATATTTCTATGAAATTCAAGTGTAGCTATGCCTAAATAAAACAATAGATATTTCAAGTATTTTTGCTTAAATCACTGGCGTAGAAACTATAAATTGGTTAAAACAAGGCACCAGGAAAACAAAGCTCCTACTGATTGACCAACTCTCTTGACAATTAAACTCAAAATGTCAGAAGCACCTCTATATATGTCTGTCAATGTTCTTTGTGCAACACCAAAGGGAAATAAGACCAAAATTCTTACAGAAAATGAGGTGGAAAGATTGTTAAACGTCTCCCACATGCATATAGCAACAAGCTCTTGGACACCTTATCCGAAAAAGATGAAGCAACTAAATATAAGGGAACACGAATTACCCATATCCAGAAAGCAGATAAATTTAATCGAAATCGTTTTCACATGTAAGATCCATGAGAGCAACCCAGCTGTTCTTCAAGTACTTGGAAGAGTAAAAGCACAGAACCCACGTGGAGATCTTGATCTCTCAAAATATTGACATTGGAAGCAACAAAAGATCACAAACGTACCTGACGCGTGGTCACCTAGACGGATAAAGAACATGCAGTCTTCTTGGAGTTATCCAATTGCTGGCACACGCAGATGATTCTCTCCCACCGAGATGACGCCTTTTTTTGAACGATACCCCAAAAAAAATAATAAAAGATTGACGCTTTTACTCGGCTTGACGTTGGTTTCATAAACATAAACTCGCGAATTTTTAATAGACGGTCAGAGGACGATACCCTTCTTGTTCGGTCCCACCAGTGTGGGAAATTATCCTACTTCCCCCTGGGCTTTCACTCCCCCTCCACTGGCAATCATTTTTTATAGCACCCAAACATGTTCAAATGATTCAGATACGGAATGTGGAGTCCTAGCTGTAACTGCTAGAAACAGTTAATAGTAAAGAAGGATCAACTATCGACAGAAGTGTAACTAATTAAGTTAAAAAGATGGAAAGAAACAGACTTTTGTGAGCTGTTTGACTACGTAGGCGGCATTTATGAGGAGGGCAAGTGACCAGACAGCTGTAGCATTAAACAACACGACAGGTTACTGTCGCTGAAAATCCTGGAAAAATGGGTAAATGCCAGTTTTGGGGTCACCGAGACAGAAGGAAAACACGACACTAGCAGGAATTTTACGTCAAAAGAGTGCCAGATTACTTTTGCGTAATCGCTAAGCAGAGAAGAGTTGGCATGCTAGATTCTGTGTAGCCGTACGGTATCTTCTTTCCCCTCGTTCCGTTTTTTATTTTAACTTCTTGTTTTTGTTTTTTACATAAAAATTAAAAAATAATACATTAATATAATACAAAATCGAAAAAATAATATAAAAATAAAAATAAAAATTTAAACCGAATGACTCCTAACCCTAATTTTTTAAGAAGTAAAAAGTCTTTTTGAAAAAAAAAAGTTCCTGTAAAGTTTTAATCAGCAGGATTTATATATTTCAGAAGTAACCTAACCCCTTTTTTTTAAACTTATTGTATCTAACGTTAACCTAACATTAGTAGACCTCGCCATCAAGAAGTATACAAACGTCTGGCTAAATTGGTCAGCAAGTAAGCCGCTTTCTTGTTATCTCTTCCTTCTAAACACACAAAATAATGGGCTAGAGAAACATTACACCATCGTCTATTCGATATATTAAATATCGTACTAAGATGAATATCGAATTTAATTTTAATATAGTATTGTATCGAAATCAATTAATATTGATATTGTTTTAAATAATTTTTTAAAATTAAAAATTAATTTTTAATTTTTATAAAATTTATAAAATAATCTTTCTATATATTGTATTATTCATTTTAAATCTTATTTCAACCTTGTTTAAAAAATTAATTATAATATAAATATAACATAATAACAGTTATATCTTTATTCCTATTAATAACATTTTTCACATATTTTATATAAAAATAACTAGAATTAATATTTAAAAAGATCAATCAACTCTCATAGAAAGTTCAATTAATTATATCAAAACATTAAATAATAAAAATACAAACATAATTATAAAATTTTTTATACATTTATATAAATATATTTAATTAATTATATATAAACATCCTGTAACAATAATAAAATATAAAATCATAAACATGTTAAAGTAAAACTTAAAATAAAATATTACACCTGTAAAATTCAACATTGATTATCTTAGGAACACATTTGATTTGTAAATATTAGTTAATTATATTAATTTTATCACTTAACTTATAAATTATTAATTTTTATTATATATTTAAATATTTATTTAACATACATTTAAAAATAATAAGCATAAATTTTACTATAAAAATGAAGGGATTGGGATTAAAAAACAGATGGTTGAAATTGAGCTTGCAAAATAATCGCGATGTGTACAATTCTCAACCACTCAATTTTTAAAGATTGTATATGATCTTCACTTCTACTTTAATGCTTTGCGTTTTACAATTGGTAAAAGGTATAATTTTCCCTCTAACATTTGATAAATGATTTAATTTGACCCTTAACATTTTTAAAGATACCACTTTACCCCTTAACGTTTGTAAAATGGTATAATTTGCCCCCTAACGTTACAAAATAATACATATTATCCCCTAACGTTTACATAATGGTACATTGACCCCCTTAAGGATAATTTCATTAAGATCTTATTAGATAAATGTTAATTTTATCAATATTCTATAAATGAACAATTAACTAATTATTAAGAAAGTAATTAGAAAAATTTTAACAAAATTAGTATTAAAGGGCAATTTACACCATTTTCTAAACGTTAAGGGGTACCTTTTGACAAACATTAAGGGGTAAAGTGATATCTTCAAAAACGTTATGGGGTAATTTAAACCTTTTTAGAAACGTTATGGAGCAAATTATAACTTTTTCCTTTTACAATTTTGGTGGCCAAGTTGTTAAAACATGATCTTAAAGTGACAGAGACCCTTCAGTGGAGAGACATCAGAGAAAGAAGTGTTGGGTGTCTTCGTTGTGGCATTATGTAATGCTGGGGAGAGCTTCTCATCGTCGACATTTGGCAAGGTAAGGGTGGGGCTGGCATTGAGGAAAGTGGTCAGTAGTAGGTGGGTGACAAAGACTGAGAAGACAAAATAAAAACATAGAAGTTGAACCAAATGAACGTTAAGTTAGGGGATATTTTGTTTAAACTTTTTATAAATTTTAGTTTGGTCCCTGGTAAGATAACGGGGACTTCATTACCAGCCGATACTAAGCAAAACAGTCAGTATAGGCCAGTAACATCATTCGAAACAATAAGAAGTTCTTACTATTTCATTTTAACTCTGGTACAGCATGTTCTAGCCAATATTGGGCGAAACAAAATGGTAATAAAAACTTTGCTTTGGACCCTTCACCTATTTATATTTATTTAGAGTGGATTTTCACCGTAAAAGAGTTAAAGTTTGTGAAAATATGGATTAAAGAAATTTTAAGAGGTTTAGAGCTACTCATCTTTAAATTAAGGGACTGACTACATGGCCTGTAAACCATAAAATAATATATATATATTTAAAATAATAAAAATAATATAATAATGTAATATATATTATTATTATATAATCGAAAAATCATGGCTAGGACTATAGATTATTATACAAATTTTGAACTTGAGAAGAGAAAGCATCGACCCCATGATAGATGGTTTGGGTTTGTTGGGTTAATCCATCAAGCTCGTGATCAATGTGTCGAAGGACCTTGTTTTGAGCCACAACATTTTTTGTTTGTCAATTTAGTGTTTCATTAAAAGGATTGGAGATAGGATGACCGTGAGAATAACCAATATAAATAGCTTGGCCATTTGAATCCACATGGTTAATAGGAGGATCTCCTTTTCCAACCCTATGAGACATCACAGGTTGTAACATAAGAATGGGCCAGAAGAATGAGAAAGTTCTGGTTAATCTTCAGAAGGTTTGGTAAAACAAGATTCAACAATACCATTCCGTAAAGTCCTTAAAATCAGTGGAGCTATGGTGCTGATGGAATGCCTATGAGGAAGATGAAATGCCTTCTGATAGTTGGTAAGCCAAGTGGCAGGCATAAACTTTTCCAACTTTTCAAGTGGTAACTGTTTAGGAATTTGAATAATAGTGGTTTGATCATAAGCACTATCATCCACCATATATAAAGCATTGCAGTTGAATTGGGAAAATTAAGATCAATAACATGATTTTGCAATTTGTAAATCATCTGGTGATGGAAAATAGCCATAATAGCCGAAGGATCAGGTTTGCACTAGAAATTTGAACCTAAACTTGCAATCTTTCAAGAAGCGTTGGATCATCTAATTGGAGATTAAAATCTGGAGTAATAGTAAGAATAAAACTTCTATTATTTAGTGTGGTTAACAAAGTACTAATGAAGGCATTTTAGAAACTTATATATGATGTATCTAAGAGAGCAATACGAGATATAGTAGGAATGCCTTTACGACCATGGGGTATTAACACCAAACGGATAGCTTCAATATGAAGATGAGGATGGCATTGTTCTCTCCAAAAAGCAATAAGTTCCCTGGGAATTTTGAACTTCACATACTATTCCGTTGAAGTGGATCTCAAACCACATTGTTCCATACTAGAAATTTGAATAATTTCATGAGCTTTGGGACAAGTAGTGGAAAAAATCGTTCTGATACTGTAAGTCCATGAACGATCATGGTGGTAAATACTACAAGGATTGAGGAGTGGTAATGGGGTGTCAGAAATATGATTTTTATCAGGAAGATGAGTAATTTTGACAAGGTGTTCTATTTTATTAGAAAGGACTCTCTTAACTTAAGCAGGGAATTGTGCTAAAGATAAAGTAGATAAAAGATGAACAGGATCGTCAGATAACTGAGGAATAGTAGAACTAGAATATGCACTCATAATGGATGAAGCCTCTATACTTCTATAAGAAACAAACATAGAAAATCAACAGTCATATATAATGGACCTGATACCAAAAAAGGGGAATCTACCTTGGTTAGGGTTACAAGGATTTCAGAGTTACCACTTACTTCTTTAAATATCTGCCTAAATTAAGATTATGCTAAGATCAATAAAATCTCTAGTATTCTAGCTGAGATATAAAATCCCTTTGTTGGGTATGAAATCTTAAGGCTTGATTGGTAAAGATTTTATCCTCGTATAATATTAATTTTTTTCATGATCTTTGGTCCAAGATGTTCTGATACATAGGATCCTCAAAAGAGAGGTAAATGTAGAGCATACTTATCATTTTATTATGACTGTGGATTTCTATGAATGCTTTAAGTTTTCTTGAAGGAGAAAAGGTTCAAAGAGACATATACACAAAAACACACATGATATTCATAGAGAATTATTCGTGATTATAAGAGAAGGAGAATCTTGCTTTTATAGGAGAAGCAAGAGCTAGAAAATAAAACAAACAGACAACCCACACTAGAAAAATATAAGATACAATGGGTTAAACATATAGGGTCTATTAAAGGAGATAAGATTCCCTAAAGATAAGAGAGAATGTTTAAACAGTAGCAATAGGTCCATGATTGTCATCATCAAAGGGGTCATTTTAATTTCATTCAAAAAATCTTCGATCTCTAGATCATTCCAAACAGGAGGCTATGAGCCTTGAAAATCTTGAAAATAAGATGGAAGGTCGAAAGACTGTTAGACGGAAGACTTGGTCTTCTTGGTTTGTTGGGATGATTCATCAAGTTCATACCATCTTTTCCTGGGCTAATATCCAGTAGAAGGAAGATCACCCGCAAAAATACTAAAGCCCATGGAAGAAAATTTCTCACAGGAAGATCAATAATATCATGTATGTACTATAAGTAATAAGATCATCAAAAGAAAAATTTTCAGGATATGGACCTAAAGATATACAGGTCAAAGGTCGATCAGGTCTTGAGTGATGATTAAGATGATCTAAAAAATGAAAGAGATCATCTGCAAAAATACTAAAGCCCATGGAAGCAAATTTGTCATAGGAATACCAATAATATCCTACAATAGAAGTAATAAGATCATCAACAAAAAAGTCTTCAAGATATGGACCTAAAGATATATAGGTCAAAGCTCGATCAGGTTTTGGGTGATGATTAAGATGATCTAAAAAATGAAAGAGATCATCCATGACATCAATTTTATTATGAGGCCAAGAAAGACAAGTGCGTCACAGTTGAAAATAATTAAGAGTGTAAGTATAACCACTGTCACTAAGACTATAAGGGTAGACAATGAAAAAATATTGAGTACTTTGTTGGTAGAGAGGAGTACTTCAGAATTGATATTAGGTAAGAATCAAACCAAGTTGTTGACGCCATTTGAGGAGAGGTTGAAACCATTTTAGAATATTTTAGAATAATGATTCAAAGTTGGTTGGGTTGGTAAGATGCTAATAGGTATGGAGAGGAGAAATAGCAAGGGGCAAACCTACAAAGTAGATAATGCCCAAATATGCCATATGATAGGTTTAAATATAGAATTGTAAAGATGGTGTGCAATTCTGTAGGGAGTTTTGACATCAAAATAGTGAAGATGAGGGGCAACTTGAGAAAGGTTAAGAAACAGGTGCAGGTAATAAAATAGACTTTTTTTGCAAAAGAGTTGCAATTTCATCATGAGTAGTGGGAGGAGTTCTAGTGATAGGAGGAAAATTTTTCTTAATTTTTGCGAAGATAAGAAGATCCATGAGATGAAGGATGAGAAAAGGAATAAGTGATGAAGGAGAAGAAGTAAGAAGTTGAATATGTTTTCTAGGTCGAGAAAGGAAATTTGCTAAAACATTGGTATATTCTTTAATATGATGGACATCAAATTTATAACAAGAAAACCAATCTTTCCATCAAAGTAACTGGTTGTCTAGTAAGATCTTTTTAAGAGGATCAAGGATTTTAGGGAATGACATATTATCCATTTCCACCCCAAAATTACGAGAAGTTTGATGAAAATTAAATTTTTCAATGCATTTTTCATCACCAAAATCTCTTTATAGCTGGAGTGATAATGTTTTTTTGCCTTAAAACATTTGTCACTAATATGTCCACAATAATGACGTTTGATATCAATCTCTTTAATCAAAATAGCACCCCAATAATCAACACTAGCGTCTGTCTGAAAAATGCGTAAACCTTTATCTAGAATCTTTAAAAGAGATGGATGTTGAGTCACCTACTTTAAAAATTGAACAGCTTTGGTTTAGGTATCAATCCTTAGTGGAAGATTTTTCTTCAAAATTTTTTATAAAACACTAGTATAATTAGCAAAATTGGGAATGAAATCTCGAATATAATTGATAATATCAAGAAATTATAGAATTTTTTTGTACTAATTTGGGAGTCTAGAAGATTGAGAAGTTCATTGGTGATATATGGGCCAAGTTGATAAAACCCATTATGGAATTGGATACCCGAAAATTCAATTTAAGTTGTCCCAATAGTACTTTTAGTAAAAGATAACATAACACCATACTATTTTTTATATAAAAAAAATTGTTGAAGTAAGGCCTTATGATCTTCATGGGTCTTGGAGTATAAGAAAATATCATCAATATAAACTAAAGCATTGTGCATAATGGGCCGATATATGTAAATCATGATCCTTTGAAATAGTAAAGGAGCAACCTTGAGTCCAAATGGTATAACAGTCTATTGGTATTGGGCATTAGGGATGCAAACAACAATTTTATATCTTTCCAATGGATCAATACCTACTTGTCGAACTCCAGCTTTAAGACCAAACTTAGAAAAAAAACTTGGCATCTTTCAGAAAAAAGAACGTAGGTATTAATTTTTTGGTAAAGGAAACTTATCATCATAAAGAAAAGAATTAAGTGGTTTATAATAAATGACCAATCTCTTCTTGCCATGTCTTTGTTCAACCTTTTATTGACATAAAAGGCTTGACAAGCCCAATTAGATTTTGCGGGTTTAATTAACCCTTATTATAGCAAAATAGCACATTCTTCTTGGGCTAATTTGAGATCATCTGGATTTATTCCTATATGAATGGCTTTTGTGGGATTGATGTCTTCATTCTTTTTTTTTCCAAAGAGGATGAGGATGTGAAAACTGAGCATGATTACTGAGATAATGTTGCAAAAAATGATCACGGAGAACTTCATTAGAAGAAGAAACATTGAAAAGTTTAAAAATGTTGCGAAGTTCTATATATGGAGTAAACTGACTTCCATATTTGATGGTAGTAGGTAAAATTTGTAAGTGAGCAGCTTTGAAATAAACATCTACACCAATAATAATGTAGGGTCCAGGAAAATGGCTTCCAAGAAGTCGAGTCCAAACAACACAATTAGGGAAAAAAAACCTAATTCCAACTTTTCTTTTGGTGATGAGGCTTATCTTAAAAGCTTTTCTATCTACAGTAGTAAAATATTATTTATGAGATACCCAGGCTTTATAAAGAAGAATATCAAGTTTCATAACACTACAATAAGAACCAGAATCCATATAACTAATTACCTTAATGGGCGATCATATTTGTCTTGTTGTAGCAAATGGATCTGCACATATGGTTTGGGTACATATTTGGATTTGGGCCTGTATTCAATGCTCCAACATGGTTGATTTAATATGTAAAGATTATAAGTATGGGCATCATCAAAATCATCTTCATCAGAATCAAAAGATGAATAGGCAAAAGCAGGATCTAAAGGATCTTCTTCATCAGGAGAAGAATTGTTAACAGGAATGGAAAAAATAGTATCTTCAGTTTCGTGTGGTTGTTCTTTAATGACATTTTCAATATTGGTGTATTCTTGAAGGGGCATCATTGTTTCAAGAGATTCAAGCAACTTGAGATCTTTTTTCTTACAATGAGGACATTATTTCGCAAAATGTCTAGGTTTCCCACATATAAAACAATGATCAACTTTCTTTGCATTATAAGAACGTCGTTTAAAGAATCTAACACCTCTTTTCTTAGAAAATCTATTAGGATACACCTTTTGACGTTTGCGTCATCGAAAATGTCCAAGAAATTATAATGTGATCTTTTCTTGGGATGACATTCACATTTTTTTTGTCTTCTTTGCACTTAATCTTCATATATGGTTTCTTACAAGCATTTTGAACTTGGTGACTACCTTTAAGCATTTTCTTAAAGAACTTATGCTATCCACATAATTTGTCAAGGGTAGCCAAAGTCAATTGATAAATTTCTCAAGAGTGATATCTTTCATATCCCTTTGTAAGGCATTGATAGTGCGCTATAATTCTAGTTGAATTTCATCAGAAAGGGAAGCTATGAAAGTATGGCAAAGGTTCACATCATTAAAGCCATTTAACATGTAGTATCGTTCTGACATTAGTTGAAAATAACAATGTAAATCTTTTTTATCCAAAGAACAACACTTCATATCAAAGAATTCTTGACACATTTATTTGTCAATTAATTGGAAATCTCCACAAAATTCTTTGTGAAGAGTACCAAGAAATTGCATTGCATTAGGAACCTAAAGAGCTGTTAAGAGAGTATGTTCATCAATACTCTACCACCAATCTCGTAGAGATCCAGTAAAATGAAATGTAAATTCAGTGAGGACAGCCCTTAAGGTAGTTCCAGGTTGAGTCATTTGAAGGTCAATCCAAGCACTGAATTCGTTAAGAAGTTCACGCCATCAATATGGAGGAATGTCATCAAAAGTGAATTATGGACCAACAGACAGTTTGGGGGGGAGGTTGACCATTAGGACGAGATGCTTGAGGAGGAGGTTGTGTGGTGGATTCCTCTTATTCATCAACTTCAATGACTTCATATTCATTTTACCTTGAAGCACCATGACCAACTATCATCATATATGATAACTCAGATAAATCAGTTACTTGTGCATATAAAGTAAAAGTATCTGATTTATATTCTGAAGAAACAGTATGATCCGATAAAAGAGCTAAAGTAACCATAAACGGAGCCTTGTCTTTAGTTTGAGAAGGGGGGAATGGTTTAGATTTAATAGATGTAAGAAGAGTTTTAAAATGTAAAGGAGTGGACCAAAGATTATCAACAGGTTTTTTATGCATATAAAAGCGAAAAGGATCAACAAATGAAGGTGGAAATGAAGTGAAAGATAAAGTTTTATGAGTTAAAGAATATTTCATTTTGAAAATATTAGAATAATTAGAAGTTTTAGGATAAATAAGAGTGAGTTCAATAAGTGGGATAAAGGGAAAAGAAGAGAGCTAAAGCTCATAAACATCTTTGAATTGCTCCTTTTTTATGTTAGTCTCAATGCGATGAATCAGGGATTGGAGACGCCCTAATTCCTAAGTCTTTTCTTAGGTTTTGAATAGAAAATTCATATCAAAATTTGGAATAGCAGTTGATCGTTGAAGATCTTTTTCCAACTATTTACTGGGTAGTTTTCCCTTAAATTAAATATGCTCTTTTTTTAATTAGCTGGCAATAAAAAGAGTAACATTATCGTTCAAGAGATTGGGCTAAAATTATGAATAGTTTATATAGTTTTTAAAATTAATATTTTTGTTTTTATAGTTTAAAAATTATTATTTTAATTTAAAATTATTATTATTTATTATTAGTTTTTATTAAATTTTACGGATGTGACATATATATATATAATTTATTGATTCACATAATTAAAATTTGATAACCGAGGAAATGTTAAAAAATAAAAAATAATAAAAAAAGATAATTTTCAAATTATCCGAATTAATACGATACTTTTAAGGAAGATTATACAACCCTTATGTCGATTCTCTAGGGTCACTTATCTGTCCAAAACTCAATACAAGTTTCACTCTCTTGCCCATAAATACAGTATCTTGAACTTCGACTCCAACATAATTCCTCTTCTTAAGAATCCTCAGCTTTGTATTGCAATGAACTAGATACCAGCAGATTGAACACCGGAGCTTAGAGCATAAGTAGGTCCCCGTATTCCGTTTTAGCTGTAGCATATTCCTGCTTGTACTTGGGCATCTGTCCAGAGGTTAAAGCAATGACGTTCCAATTTATTTCCGTGAAATTTACACCGTTAAAGCCCACATCATGGTCCCAAGCTTGAGGACCGAGTACCGGTCTCGCAAGCCTCTGGTCACTGGTCAGCAGGCGACGATATTTGTGCAGTATGTCCTCCGAATCAAAAATCGGACGGACCACCATATCCAGTGACAAGGCAGCCTCTGGAGTTCCCTGTTGTCTTTAGAATTGTTGTCTTGCTCCATTATCGTCCTCTTCTAGGGATCAAGAGATTATTAGTTGAAGAACATTCCTTCTAGGTATCAGAGAGTACACGTTAGTACTATAGAAAAAATGAATGGAGAATGAGCATGAGTTTCCACCTGATGAAGAAGAAAAGAAATGGATCTGGAAAGGAAACTCTTGCCAGCTGATCGACGGTGAACAAGGGCAAGAGGACAGAAAAGGAAAAGGGAATTTCGTTTGGAAATATACTCGTTGACGGTGGGGTCCAGCAGTGAAGTTCCCTTGCAAGTAAAAATGAAAAGATGAAAGAAAATGCCTGCCGGGCAATAATTTTTACAATGTAAGAAATATTATAAATATTTTTCTTTTATGCCCCGATGACTCCGGCAGCTAATTTTTTCTTTTTTTTTGTATAATACCCCTGTTAATAAGTCACCGTTGATACTCCGGCGGCTAATATTTGATACTATCATAAATCATAATAATAAGAATTAGATTTTAAACTTTTTTAAATTTCTTTTTGACACTCCCAGATATTACAGAGCCACAAAGGCTTGCTCTGACTTGAAGGCAGACTTTGTTTCTCACTGCTACAGAGCGTCGAAGTTTTTTTTTTTTTTTGAAAAATTAAAACCACCGTTAAGATTAAGAAAGGATCCAGACTGTACACGTGTAAAAAAAGAGGTGTTCATAAGACCTCCACCCAAACCCGCCACAGTTACAGACTTTCCTCCAAACCACATGTTGGGTAAGGCTAAAGAAGACAACTCGGCCCTAAGCTCGGTGCCGATCCAGACGAACGAACTGCACTACATCAGCAGGAGCACCAGTTGGTAGCCAGACTCCTCAGACCGCCGCTAACCGTGTCAAGAAGGAGCTTATTTCGGAGTTCTAAGTCTTCTTATTTCGGAGTTCTAAGTTTAAAATTATGCTGTGGTTTTTATATTTTTATATTGGTTTATTTTAATTTTTATATTATATTAATATATTTTTTATTTTTATAATATTTTTTATTAACTTTTATATTTAAAAAAGAGTCAATATCACTTTTACCCCCTGAATTTTTGACAATTATCAAATACCCCCCCTGTGTTTTTAAAAATA
>JAOXYD010000005.1:22648708-22666451 GCA_028565735.1 Pinacopodium congolense
TGCAAAAAAAATTACAACCACAACAAAAAAATTATAACCCACAACTCAACTAAGCGTCCCTTAGGCCATGTTTTGTATAACTATTTTATTTGGTTTAGTTTCTTATTTTTTTAAATACAAAAATTAAAAAAATAGTACAAAATTCGAAAAAAGACAATACGCTATAATAACACAAAAATAAAAAAAATAGTACAAAAACTGAAAATAACACACAAAAATACAAAAACTAAACTAACAACAACACTAAACAACCTCTTAATTTTCTATTTTTGTTTATATTTTCATAAATTTATAAATTACATTTATAAAAAAATAAAACACACACGAGTTATTGATTTTTGTACTTGAAACCAAAAATAAAAATAATAACAGTCCCTTTTCTATTTTTAGTGCGTTAATTAATGAAGTATACCTAATTCGCCCCTTTTCTTTTATTATTTGTATCACATCTTTGTCTTGTGTCACAGAACCCCACCAAATTCCACAGTTACACGTAATCGAAGTTGACAGAAAAGTTTGTATTTAACATGGTACGCACATGCACGCGACGCATAATTTTATGCTGCATCCAAACAAAAAGGGCCTGTATATACAATAAGCAGAATAAAATACGTTCAGTTTAAAATAAAATACAATTCTTAATATTAGAGGCTGTCCGGTTGAATTTTTTTTATTTTGTTCGATTTTTGATTTTTTAAAATATAAAAATTAAAAAATAACACATTAATATAACATAAAAACCAAAAAAACCAAAAAAATAAAAAAGTACACAATATTTAATATAAAAATACAAAAATTATAACTAAAAATCATAACTAAAAGTTGAATCAAATGACAAATAAATTTTGAAGCATACAATTAGATGAAGCATGAATAACAACCCTTAATATTATTTCTTAAATTGGAGTTGCAATCTAATTTGCGAATTGGTTAGACCAATTCAACCCTAACAATATTGAAACAGCCGAACTAGGCCTAAACAATTTTTTAAATCCGGCTTCTTATCTTTGGGATGCCCAAGCTATAGCCGTTGCTGTCGCTTGACTCGAGTTTTGTAATTATATTTTCGATCATCTTTCTTTGTCTTCTTTTATTTATCAGAGTTGTTGTCTTCTATATAATTTTTAATATTCTTTTTCTCTATTTTATTTCATTTGAATTCGTTGGTTTTCTGGAACCTTTCTTTTTGTTTTTCTTTTCCTTGGTTTTATCAAATCTAAACATGTTTATTTGATTATTCTCTTTCATATTCATGCCAATTAGATGTGCTGTTTTTGTGAAAATCAATAAGGTTGTCTTTGTCTAGTTGTCAACTAAATCGTTAATTTTTGGCATATTCTCTTACTAGCAACGGACGTGAACAGCCAAAAAAGGGGTTGCACATGACTTGCTTATTTATTTTTGTATTTATTTGCTCGAGGTAAATAACGTTTAGTAAATCAATTCATCAAAAAATTAAAATCAAGAAATCTTGCTATTCTCGCCATCCATTAGATTTGATTTACAAAGTTAGCATTTGGGGCGTTTGAGAAAGTTTTTGGTTGTGATTTTTGGATGTGAATGTTATATTGTTGTATTGAGTTTTGTATATTTTTATAGATTTTTGTGTTGTTTATTTTGATTTCTGTATTGTATTAAAGTGTTTTTTTATAGAATTTTGTATTGTCTGTCGTAATTTTTGTGATGTTCTTTATTGATATTTGTATTTAGAAAATCTGAAAATTAAATCCGAAAATCAAAGCCGAACCCAACGGCCCCAATATTTCTTTATAGTCTCTTGATAATTAACTAAATAAAACCTCAATAGATAATAAACGGTATAATGGAATATGATGCATATCAACTTTCTAGTCCACTAATTTTAATAGGGCCTACACGTGCTTGACTAGTCAAAGAATGGAAAGGTTTGATTTTTCGTTTAATTTATGACATAAGGAGAATTCGTCTATTTAATTAAACAAATAGTTTGAAATTTTTTTAGTAATTTTATTTAAATAACTATAAATTTAGAAGGTGCGAAAAGCAAAGACTTGTGGGGACGGAAAAGCATTTACTATATGAGATCAAGACGCGAGATTAGTTCACGTGGCTAGCGTTAATTGGTGGGATGATTCAACTCGTTAGTTTATTGTTATTATTTTTTGTGGGACCCACTCACGTGGACACTTTTTCCCACGTTAACTTTCTGTAGCCTGCAGCTGTAAGTGGTAAGCGGAGTATTTCCATTTTGTTTTGGTTTTTGACCTTTTCCTTTCGTATTGTTTCGATTCGACACTGAAAAAGAAAAAAATCTATTTCAAGCTTTTTTCTTTGCACCAGAAAATAAAAATATTTCGTCAAAATATTTATCTAATCAGTTGAATTATTTCATTGAATCAAAACATTTTTTAAAGGATTTGAAAAATTAAAATAGAGATTAATCAGTTTTATTTTGAATTTTCGTTCATAATTTATTCTAATTAGGGATAAATCTAATAGTAAAAAATTTCAAACTTCGTGTTTGAATTTTAACTAATCTAATCCTCAAAAATTTCAAATAAAGGTATATACAACATTACTACAATTATATAATTGTAGTTTGTATACAATTCAAATATAAAACAACAAAATTATCTTCAGCCTAATAGTTAGTTGAACAATTAATTTTCATGATTCTTTGGTAACACAACATAAACACCTTTAAATATAATTTCTTTAGAGTTAAATACAATATTTTTTTATAATCTATTCTTTTTTCATTTTAATACTTATATTTTGAAAACTATTATTTATTTCCTTATAACAATATTTAGTTATCATGAAAGTGTTTTCTTTTATTTATTTCAAATTTACGTCATATTGAAAATTAAAAATTAAAAATTATGTCATTTTAAATAAAAAAAGTTGAAAATTAAAAATACAATGCAGGTGGTTATGTAATAATTAAGCAATATCATATGATAGTAAGTGATGATTTATAATTAAAATAAAAAATGTAATGGTTGGATCTGTTTAATTTAATTTTTTGTTTTTATTTTTATGTATTTTTATTTTTATATTATTTTTTGATTTAAATGTTTTATTAGTGTGTTATTTTTTATTCTATACTTTTTTTTCAATTTTTGTATATAAAAAAATAATAATAGAAAATAAAAACGAAAAGTTAACACAATCAGACGTAAAAATTAAAACTTGCATGTTTCACTTTTTTGAAATACTTAAAAAAATAACTTTACGTGGTTTAATTTTTTAAAATTTATGTTGTATTTTTATCTTGATTATGTGAGTTTGTTTTTCAGTTTTCGGCTTTTAGTTTTATATTTATTAAGAATCATGTCTGATGATTACAATTATCCATACTATCCGGATTACAATCTTTAGTTAGATCTAATGTAACAATGAAATTCTATTAAACATTAATGTTTGTAGTTTCTCTATTTTCCATAGTTGGCGTTTTGTTTTTATTCTTTTATTTTTTTATTTTTCGATTTTGATTTTCATTTTCAACTAACTTAGATTATCTTAATGTTATTATCAAAACAAAGGGGTCCAGAGCCTCCTTGAAGATTTTTTCTCTTAATGATTACATCAATACCGATATATGTTACATCAAAATTTCTTTGTTTCTCCATACATACTTTGTGGTATACGATTTTATGGATATATGAGGACGACGATAATAATAATAATCATAATAATAATAGGAACTTGGTATTTAATGTCTTCTAGTTTCTTATTCTTTATGAACCTGTGCATCTTGTAGAGGTTTAATTTTTTTTAAAATTAAAAGATAAAAAATACTCAATGTTTTAAAACATTATCTTACCTACCCCTTGCTCTTCTGACAGTTTAGCAATTAATACCAGATTGAAATAAAGTTCTCAAATTAAAAGAGGTCAACCTTAGCTGGTAGTTTTTGTCAAACAACTTTGCTCTTCCATAGCTTTCCCATCAATTTGTGTGGCCAAAATATGGAATCTCATTAATAACATATATAGATAGATATTATACAAACTAGACATAATAAATGAGATGTAACATATGCAAGATTGGTGATTCTAATAATTGGTTTCGTGAGACTTTTAGGTATAGGGATCATGATTTGCAACTTGACCAAACCGAACCCCGAAATTTCCCAAAACGTAAGGTACCAAAGGCTTGAACGAGACCACTAAAGCTATAAAGGCGGTAGGCCGTAGGCGTGTTCTCGTGAAGAGAGGGAAAAAATAATTCTTAACAAAAAGGAATTTACCTGGAAAAAGGATCCCTTTAAGCAAATGTATCTTCTCACATGCAAAGTCAAAACGTGCGTTTCATCCTGTAACCACTGATTCAAAGTCTTTGTGGAGAAGAAACCAGTATACGCGGAATTGAGGAGAAGCTTCACCATTTACTCGCTAGCCACTGAATATTGGAAATGCCACCTTTTGATTTGAGTTAATCCTCGAATTTGTGGACTCTTTTGGCATTTTAAAAATCTGATACATTCCGGAAGCTGATGAAAACAATGTTCTTCTATATACCTATGACACATTGATTAATCATCATAAGTTTCTTTAAGGATAAAGCATTTATCCAGTTGTTTGGATTCAACCGAAACCAAGTCAAGGCAAACAAACTAATTTGGCGACAAAAATACACCTAACTTGCTTGCGTAGTAGCATAATATAATCACACTAAACGTAGAAATCATTCTCACAGTGAAACTTCCGCAAACTTTCACCGCAATCAATATGGAGATTACTTGGCTCAGTCAAATTATTCACCAGCTAAGAATCAATGTCTTTAGTTTCGTTTTATTCTGGCCGGCATCGAAAATGAAATGAAACTTTCAGATATCGTTTCGCAAGTAAATATCAGTAAGTATTAGTAAAAAAATAAAAATAAAAATTTTTTAAAAATTTATATTTTAATCTTTTAAATTTAAAATTAAATTAAAAATTATACAATATAATACATTTATAAATTATTTTATAAAATTTAAAAATTAATTTATAATTTTTAAAAATTATTCAAAGTAGTATTAGTATTAATCGGTATCGATATAATATTATTTTAGAGGTAAATCTGTTATTGATACTTGTACAATATTTAATATATTGTTAAAATTAATTTATAATTTTTAATATACTTGTACGGTATCGATATAATATTATTTTAGAGGTGAAATTTCCACAAACTTTCACCGCAATCAATATGGAGATTACTTGACTCCGTCAAAATTTTCACCAACTAAGAATCAATGTCTTCAGTTTCGTTACGTTCTGATTGGTATCGAATCGAAAATAAAACAGAACCGTCAAATATCATTTTATAAATAAATGTTAGTTGGTACCGGTCAGTATCAGTTAAAAGAATAAAAATAAAAATAAAAAATTTTATTTTAATCTTTTTAAGTTTAAAATTAAGTTAAAAACTATATAATAATATATCTGTATACTATTTTACAAATTTTATAAATTATAGAAATTAATTTATAATTTTAAAAAATTATTCGAAATAATATCGGTATTAACTGGTATCAATATAGTACTATCTTATAAATAAATTCGATACTGATATTAATACAGTATTTAATATTATGATAAGAATGGGACAATATCTTAAGAAAACTAAACTTTATTTATTATTTTCTGAATTGAATATAATAAAGTAACGATCTTAAATTAAAGAAGTCAAAGTACATAAATTTATTATAGAAAATATTCGATAACAGAATATACTGGGGGATTTTTATTGTCATGTTGTGCTGGGATGAAACCAATGTGTTAAAAGACCAGCTGAGTCCTATGTCTCATTGTATGAAGCTACATGCTTACCATAAAACAATGAACACAAACACCTGTGAGTTGCTGAATACCATAAATTATAATTAATAAAGACCTTGATGTTATCTCGTTAGTAAATTTAACATCGTTTCATATTATTGTTAGTTGTAATTTTTATGTATTTTTATATATTTTTAAAATTTTAAAATTATTTTTTATTTTTATATTGTATTAGTGTGCTATTTTTTTTAAATTTTAAATTTTTTAATTTATGTATTTTAAAAAATAAGAAACTAAAATTCAAAAAGAAAATGAAACTAAACAACCTCTTATTTAACAACTGAAACGGATATTTGAAGTATCAAAATAAAACATTTTGCATCGTCATTTGACATCTAAATTTCGTATGGTTATTAAAAAAAACGACAAATTTTCAAATAGAGAAGTTGAAAGACGTGGATAATATCAACAGTTTTAGATAATTAAGTATTTGTGGATAATATCAGTTTTTAAATCATTGATGCATATCAAGTTAATAATGTTAGTTTGAATCCTAAGTCCTAGAGTGTCCCCAGTTAACTTGAACGTCTGTTAGGGAAAAAAAAAAGTATATAATTTTATGTACATCATTAAAATTTGCTAATTAATCCTTATAAATGATTAATCCAAATAAAAGTTTTCGAGTATTGACACAGTGGAAAGCATTCCCTCCATTTAACTTGAAATTTTCTTTTTTTTTTCAATTTTCATAAAAAAGACGATATTCTGTAAAAACCAAAAACCAAAAACCAATAAAGGAATAATGCAAATCTTAAGTCTCATAAATGATTATAAATAAATCTACCTAACGTCGAAAACATGACTAATAAGTAAATATAATTTTGTTGAATTTCCAAAAAATGTTGGAAAGAGCATTTATCTTGTCCTCACAAGCGCGAAGCGCGTTCATAGAAGGACCGGTTAACAAGTTACTATTTTCGGAAAAATGTTTAGGTAAATTAGGTGAAAAATGAAGAACATATAATTAAACATGAATAATAAAAGACAGAAATTAAAGCCATAAAACTCTAGCTGTTTGAATTGATTTTGATTTTTAAATTTTTTAAACATAAAAATTAATAAAAAATATTATAAAAATCGAAAAAAAAACTAATATAACATAAAAATTAAAAAAAAATACAAAAATTTATAAAAATATACAAAATTTAATAAAAAATATAATAACCATATAACAAGATCACACAATCCAAATTTCAATGCCACGGTCCTTACCTAATAGAGTACCGTATCCTTTGACTTCTATTACGCCTTTTACTTTTTTTTTCAAATACGCCCTTTACTTTTAGAGAGAAGCACTGCCTAATTATGGAAGCATGCATAAAAAGAGTAGGATATTTCGAAGACGAAGTAACTAATCTCATTAATTCCAACTACCTCCAATGCTCCGATCTGTCACAAAAGTCTTGGAATATCCATATAGATTTAAACAGTAGATAATGCAAGCTAATTTCGATAAAATATTTGAAAAAAACTATATAGAAATATTTTTATTCTGGACATACGGAAATAATAATAAAAAATGTGAAAGTTGATTAATATTAGTTAGATCACATAATGTTATATAACGGCCATATACTCGTAAACCTCAGCAAGTGTGCGTGTGTGATGTTTTTAACCCTGGTTAAAAAATAAGCTTCGTTCCCAACTTGACAAAGACCTCTTCCTTCCTTTGTTCTGCTTTCCCAAATAACGGCGTATTTCTCTCTCTGTCTCTCTCGTGAGTATCCCAAGAAACAGAGCATTTGGGTTTTGCTTTTCGTTTCCATTTGTTTCTCCTATTTGTGAGTGTGAGAGACAGTGAGGGAGACAAAAAGGGGCATTTCAAGGTTTGTGCTTTTTGGCTTAGAGGGATGGTGGTGAAGATGATGAAGTGGCGGCCTTGGCCGCCTCTGGTGTCTCGAAAGTACGAAGTTAAGTTGGTGATCCGGCGGATGGAGGGGTGGGATCTGGTGGCGCGTGATGGCCAATCGTCTGATAAAGAGAGTTCGGAGAAACTAACGGTGGAGATTCGGTGGAAAGGTCCGAAATTGGCCTTGAATCCGTTGAGGAGGACGATGAAGAGGAATTTCACTAAAGAAGTCGAGGTCTCTGAGGAAGGGAACGACTTGGTCGTAGTTGAGTGGGATGAGGAGTTTCAGAATTTGTGCACTTTATCGGCTTATAAAGAGAAGGTTTTTATTCCGTGGGAGATCGCTTTCTGTGTCTTGAATGTAAAATTCGTTCTTCTCTATTCAGTTTTGTCTCTCTTTGATATGGTTTCTTCTTCTTTCCTTTCCCCTTATTCAATTTGTTTTGTTGTTATGAGGAGTTGTGAATGAGGCGATAAAGATTTGATTTGTGCGAAATTCTGTTTCTACATTTCTTATTTATGTTTTTTTTTTTTTTTTGTGATTCTGGTTGCTATTGCGTTAGTTTTCTATTTAGTGAATTGTTTCGTTCTTTTCTGTATTTGTTTGACTAAGGAGTTTCTTATCGATCTTTACTACTCTAGGGGTTGGTTTTGTTTGTTAGACTCAATCGTCGATTTGACTTTTCCAAAAATCTCCAATCTTTTGTATATCTTATCAGATTGGTTGACTGATGTTCATTTTTATGTTGGTAGAGTTGACCAATGAAAATCTGAACGTGGTTTTCAGTTTTTCAATCCTTTGTTGGTTGAAGGGCTTTATTTCGAATTTCCCATTTGAAATTTACATTTATGTGACTATGGTAAATTTTATTTGGAATCATGTGTTCAGGACCTGGAAATGATGTCAAGCACAATTTTAGGTTTTTGTTACTCGACGTTCTTCTTTCGGTGTTATTTTATGCACGAACCTTTCCAATGGTTTTATAATCTTCAAATGACAATTATATTTTTCGAGAGGTATACTTAAGTTGAGATTTCCTCACGCAGGGTGTAAAACAAGGGCCAAAGAGCAAGGTTCCTGCAATAGGAACAGCATCATTGAACCTTGCTGAATTTGCTTCTGCGCCTGAGCAAAAGGAATTTGAATTAAGCTTGCCTCTAATGCTTTCTGCTGGTGCTCCCAAGCCTTGTCCCATGCTTTGTGTATGTCTTTCAATCTGTTTCGTTGTCCAATAGAGCGTTCTTTTTATTTTGGTATTGTTCTAATCTTATCACTTTATTTTCGTATCTTTCATTTGGCTTTGTCAGATTTCTCTTAGCTTGCTGGAATCCCAAACTGCTCCAGAAAATACAGAGCCAGTACAGAGAACAGTAGTACCTGTTTTATCACCACCTCGAGCTGCAGAAACTGTATCAACTGATAAGGATGAGGTGTCTGCAATAAAAGCTGGTCTTAGAAAGGTCAAGATTTTCACAGAGTACGTCTCCACAAGGAGAGCCAAGAAGGCCTGTAGAGAGGATGAAACTAGTGAAGGCAGGAGCTCTACAAGGAGTGATGATGGTGAATATAATTATCCATTTGACTCGGACTCACTTGATGATTTTGAAGAGGGAGAATCAGATGAGCTTAAGGATGATTTTACTATTAGGAAGTCCTTTAGTTACGGCACTCTGGCTTACGCAAACTGTGCAGGAGGATCATTTTATTCCCATACAACAAAAGATGGTGAAGATGAGGGTTGGGTATATTACAGCCATCGTAACTCCGATGTGGGCTGCTCTCAAATTGATGATTCAACTCCATCAGTCTCTGAGCCATCTCTATTCCAAAGCTCAAAACGCAGCATACTGCCGTGGAGGAAGAGGAAGCTGAGCTTTAGGTCTCCTAAGGCCAAGGGAGAGCCATTGTTGAAGAAGGCCTATGCTGAAGAAGGTGGGGATGATATTGATTTTGATCGTCGTCAACTTTCATCTGATGAAGCTCATGCTCTTGGGGTAAGATTTTATGTTTCTGTTATTTCTTGTAAAATGATTCTCTTTGAATATATATTTTTTAAAATTTTCTGTTGATTTGAGTTAGCTCTGATTCAATCAACTGCAACTGTTATTTCAGTGGAACAAAGCAGAGGATGATTCATCAGCAAATCGATCATCAATTTCTGAATTCGGAGATGATAATTTTGCAGTAGGCAGTTGGGAGTTAAAAGAAGTAATTAGCCGTGATGGACTCATGAAACTTCAAGGTGAGGTGTTCTTTGCTTCTATTGATCAACGAAGTGAGCGTGCGGCTGGTGAAAGTGCCTGTACAGCATGTGTTGCTGTCATTGCTGATTGGTTTCAGAACAATCGTGACCTCATGCCTATTAAGTCTCAATTTGATAGTCTGATAAGGGAAGGATCACTTGAATGGAGGAGACTATGTGAAAATGAAATCTACAGGGAGCGATTCCCTGACAAGCACTTTGACCTTGACACCGTCCTTAAAGCGAAAATACGTCCTTTGTCTGTAGTTCCTGGCAAGTCCTTTATTGGCTTTTTTCATCCTGATGGAATGGATGAAGGAAGATTTGCCTTTTTGCATGATGCCATGTCCTTTGATGATATTTGGGACGAGATCACTCATTCAGAATTTGGAGCTAGTGGTGAAGCTAATGTTTATATTGTGAGTTGGAACGACCATTTCTTTATTCTGAAGGTTGAACCGGAAGCCTATTACATCATTGATACATTAGGAGAGAGGCTCTATGAGGGATGTGATCAGGCATACATTTTGAAATTTGACTGCAATACAGTTATTCACAAATTACCAAATGCTACGCCTTCCTCCAATGAAGGATCAATGGATGATCATCAGGATGTATCCACTTCCATGGACATCAAGAACCAGCAGGTTGACTTAAAGAAGACCTCTGAGTCAGGGGCAGTAGTAACTAATTCTGAGCATCAAATGAAGAGTGAGGAAGAAGGGGAAGTCATATGCCGGGGAAAGGACTCCTGCAAGGAGTATATTAAGAACTTCTTGGCTGCAATACCTATTAGGGAATTGCAAGCAGACGTCAAAAAAGGTTTAATGGCGTCAACACCTCATCACAGGTTACAAATTGAGTTCCATTACACGCAGTACTTAGAGCAACCTTTAGCTCAAATTGATGCAGAAGAAATGATGGCAACTTTACCTCATGATACTAATGTTGCAGCGGCAGAGGTTGCTGTGTAGAGATTTACTGTAAATTTTAGGATGTGTGATTAGTCTAACTTGATTTCCCTAATGTTGTGGATAAAGGAAGGAACTTATTTGAACTTTCTGGAGGAGTATGGAAAAGATAAAAGAGTTGTGTTTCTACTAATCTGGTGTTTGCACTGGAGCTAAATCTTTGGTTCCTATCTAATGGTTGTACGTTCTTTGTCCTTTTGCTGATGTTGGTGACGAAGTGAGTCATCTGAGGATAAAACTTCTACTTGTTCAAGAAAAGGGTTATTGTTCCATGCTTCATTGCAAGTGCTTTCAAATTTCAATGGGATCACTTGGACTGTTCCAACGGTTCTCTTTTGTATACTACTAGTATATATTCTGCAAACTTGGAATATAGGAAAAAAAAAAAAAAAGAATTGAACTTTTTGGCTTCTACTGATGGAAACAATCATTGCCATTGGATTTTTAAGTGAGAATCTGAATTTCTTGCAATAAACAAGTTACGAGATTCTAGTTTCTAAGGCATATTTTGATTCGAACGAATACTTACCATTTCTGATCCGTGTATATGAAAGCTGTAAAGAGAGGCTTGAAAGCTGGTCTTGAAGGGCGTGGAAAGGATTCTTAGAAATGCATGTTCCTTTTCCTTAGGATAATGTCCAACCAAAGGTTCCCCATATGATTCCCTGCTCCTATTCAACGTATATTATTATAGCATGCAGTGAACCGTAAGGCTCCATTAAAGAATTATAGTTCCCACCACAGGCTGGTCCACAGCACTGCACGTTAAGAGCTAACTAAACCTTCCATTCTTGATTTTGTATTTCCTTGAACAGAGAGGATATTCCCCTGTAATTGTTATATCACTTTCGGGAATATAATAACATGGCGGTCCAGCTTGAATCACCTATAACAAGAGCTTTTGCCCATGAATCCCATCTGAAGTGATGAAGAACATGTTTTGTAAAACGGAGCTTTCCTTTTGCGAACAATCTTCTACGTGAGGATTGTAGACTTGTCCATTTTGATGTCATTCTCTTTATGCTATTTATCAAATTAGAAATGTTGCTTTCTGTCCATTTGCTTTGTTTACTTTATGGTATGAAGTGAAGCTGGCGGTGATAGTGATGATGCCTGACGTCTAGAAAGATAAAGACATGAATGTACAATAACAATATTTCTGAAACGACTTACTAGTTATAACTATTTCAATAAAATAATAATATATTAATATAAAAAATAAAAATATTATTATTATATAATTTGTAAATTGTGAATATTCATTGTCATTTTAATCTTTTTACAAAGAAGTTTTTGTTAATAAAATAATAATTTAAATTACGTCATCAACAAAAACTCTTTAAAATTGCGATAAGAAATAATAAACAATATAAATTTTAAAAATATATTTTTTAAAAAATATCTGTCGGAGACACAATGTTATAATCTACAGGTTAAGTAGTTTATTTCTTTAAACGATTGAATCAGGTTAATTATTTTTTTGAGCTTGTTCTAAAAAACAATTTTCCTAGAAATATTTGTTAATCTACTTTGAAAGTTTGAAGACAAGTTTACATGCACAAACACTGCACAAGGCTTTGGTCTAATATGTGTATTGAGACTGTAGGTTGTCTCAGTCTGCACAGTCGTCTTGGTGAGTAAAAGATGCTTCCATGAATGGAAAGCTCTGCTAGATCATGAATTGCAACTTTATAACTGCAATTCTAGCAATCCCAATTGCACTTGCACATGATTATGACCCCACTTTCAACCAAAAGGCCTTTTCTTGAAGAAAAAAGGAACAAAAAACTAGCCTCTAGCTCTCTTAAGCTTAGATTTACAAAACATTTTCCTTTTTCCTTTTGGTATTAATATCTGCAGAAGATTTCCCAAGATCTTATCATTCTGCTACAGCCTTGATATAATTTTCTTATGCAAACAGTTTCCTTTGCTTGTCTTCTTGGTGCAAAGGGATAAGATAGAATTGACTCTAGATGTTTGTTATTCATAGCCTAACAGAGGAAGATAGGTAGCATCTGTCGTTGCTCTAATGTAGCAGGCAAGAAAGCTGTCTTAAAACTTCTAGAAAAGGCCCCCGGCGTGAATGCTTCATGATGAGTTCATACTTTTGCTTTAGTTGAACAGTACAAATTTTTTTGATGAAAATTAAGGAGAGCCATGTGCATGTTCCCAGCTCATTATTCCATACTTGTCTTCACAATGATTTCTGCTCAAGTTCATGAGGCTCCACATGTCCTATTATGAACTTTGCAACATATTCTTTTCCCTTGTTAGAGTCATCCCCCAAGAAATGCCCAAAAGAAGTAGAAGCAAAGATATTCATTCTCCATTACACGTACAACATATTATTTATCAAAGCCTCAATCAAGAGGAGTTGGAGGAGAAAAAAAGCATACATACTTCTAAACGTAGATAGTTCAACTGGTTCTTATTATTCCTGTAAGAAATAATTAAAGGTTTACGCTTTACGATAATCACGTAACTTAATCATACACTAATCAATAATCATTAATTCTCTGTAAGAGCCAGAAAAGAGTAAGTTTCCAACTTCAAATCTCCCTATAATAAAATCAGAATCTTTGAAACTGTAACATAGAGAACAAAGACGAGGTTAAATCAAAGATAGAAGAAGCAAATTACTGATCTGATAAGAAATTCTAGAAATGAAGTACAAGGAAATAGGTAGGCTGTAAGTGGTAAATGAGCTTAATTTACAGGATACAGAGAACACAAATATTTGGAGTGTTCAAAGTGGCACTTCACAACTGCAGAACACTTAAAAAAAGTCTTATTCGATGTACATTTAACTGTGCCCAGCCAGACATACCTGTCGAATCCAATTACAGCTACGCAGCATTCAAGTGAGCATAATCAAATGAAGTTAAAATGGAGATCCAAGTTAGGGAAGACACTCAGAAATTCCTAAGTAGTAGCAGTAAATATAGCTAGAAGTTTTCAGCAGCAGATGGGGCATTTAACCAATCCATTTTCATTACACCCACGGCATCTAATTTGCATCTCCTCGCCAACCATATCGGTGTAGATTTTACGACTGCCATTACAATCTGAGCATACTACAAAACGCAGGTTGCCACATCCAGTACAAGGGGAATTAGATAGGCTTATTAATGGTATACCTTCCAATAGCTTCTTCAGCTTTCCTTGCTCATGCAAGCTGACAACTTCATCAGCTCCACCTATGTCTCTTCCCCTGATGAAAAGCCTTGGAGGAATCACTCGACGATCCAACAGTCTCCAAAGTTCTTCTCTGAATTCAAGGTGCATCGAAACATCCCTCTCAAAGAACCTCACTCTGAAACTTTCCAACAAAAATCTAATAGTATGACAATCCTCAAACGTCTTTCTTATGCTTCTCAAGCTTGTTGAGTAAAAAATGACAGACTCGGTTCCTCCAGGTGGACACTTCTCTTCATAATCTGAAAGGGATGAGTATTCTTCACTTACCTCTACTTCATTTGTCGTGCCGTACTCTGCAGTGATCTCCGTTGTTCCTAAACTCTTAGAACTATCGATGACAGGCACTTCATGATTTGACTCCAAGGAGGATGCGTATTTCAACTCATCAGAGACATGAAGTTCCAAGTCCAGTTCATCATCTTTTACGTCTCTAATATGGGGCGATAAACTAGTATTTCCAGCAGCAACTTCGTGAAGATTGCCTTTATTGTGATCAACTTGTACGAAAATTGATGGGACGTGCAGATTCTGATTGGAAAACTTCTCTGCGATGTTTAGCTGAGAAACCAGACCTTGTTTAAGTGTATTTTTGCTGGGAATGAAATTCAATTTCCTTATAAGTCTTCCCTTCACTGATTTCATTTCTTACAATTTGCCTGCTCGTAGAACTGTAAAAGCAGTATGATCAAATGGTTGAATTAAAGAAAAAGTTGGTTTGGTGGGTTGAATTGACCTGTGGAGAAGACGAGGGTACATTAGGCTGAAGATGCTTCTCTTTTGGTTTACAGTGTTGAGAAGAGGGAAACTGAAAAGCCTGTGTCTTGTTGCTTTTAAAAGTTGTTAATTGATCACTTCATGGAGTGTGGGGGCAGAGTCTATTTTCACTATAATGCACCGAACCCTTTATCTACATTTTGGTCCCCAAAACGAAAGTTACAAAGGGTGGCATTGATTAGGTTATCTTACTATGGCACTTGTGCCCCTTGACACCGTAAAGTGGCTTACTGATTGGTACGTAGTATAGAATTCACAAGAAGAAACTGTGTCAGGAGCAGAGTTGCACTGAAGTAGACAAAGGTGCGCCAAAGCTCATGCTTTGGTAATATGGAAAAATAGCTTTGTGCAATTTGAACTTTCACTTGCCTTTTCATTGTCTGACAAATGTAACTTCTAAGCTACCACGTTATTTTGCACTAAACTTTATAGCAATGGTGCAGCCGCTAATTACTCTGATTAATTGGAAAGCTGATTCCAAGACTTTAATAATTTAAAGACAACCATCTCCACATTGTGGGAACCAAAAAACTTGCAACATTGACTTAAAAAAGAAATGAATAATAATAAACAAAAGAACTACATATGCATTGGTTCCAATCACCATCCCCGCTCTGAAGCAATTCTATGTAGTGTACGAAAAATGATATACTCTCTAATGTAACAAAATAAAAATAAAGTAGCTCTGTTATCAACATACGCGAAGAAAATTCATCCTTTTACATTGAAATCATTTTCTCGGAAAACTGAAACACTACCAGTTGTGAAAACATTTCTTGTTCCAAGTCCACAATGAAAAGAAATCCACACGCCATCTGACCTTTTCCCGTAGTAATTAAAGTTGAACCGTATTGCAATCCAACCGAAATGAACTCAATGTACATGCAACACGGTATTTCTTTCCATTTTGCCAACTGCTCATGGTATGACCTCTTTTACAATATTCTTTCGGTTTTACCTTCAAGGAGGGTTGCTTACTTTTTAATTTAGCCCTCTCTCTAAGAAAAGTACCACCATAAACAAACAAAATGCTGGAAAGAACTGCACAAACATAAGAACCATAACGACTAAACATTGAACAAGATTGACATTCATCGAAGTTGTCTGTTTATGAAATGTATCTTTGAGGTTGTCTGTTTATGAAATGTATCTTTAAAATTACAACATACATACACAATAATGAAGTTGAAGTAGCTGGAAGGTACAACCTAACAGAGAAAGCTTTAAGGCACTCAACTATCAGCAATAGAGGATGCGAATCCAATGTCAAAGTCAAAGGAAATGCAGGTTAATTGGTGTTTGTCCCCATCAAACATCTTCATTGTGAGAGAGTATGAACCCTGCAGATTAAAGTGATTGTCAAAAGCAAAATACGATATCAAATAAGTGCAAAACGACTTTTCATTTTGCTCAAAAAACAAATATCAGCACATGCCATCAGATTGTCTTATGTTTATTCATCCAGCACAAACAGCTTCACGCTATGAACCATCTAAAGGAAGTTACCTGAAAATGCCTAGAGAAAAACAACTGGCAACAACATAGAATATGCTAAATAACCAGATCACAAGTATACTTTGGATCTAAGTAGATGTACTTCAAATCCACCAATAAGCAGTTACACTGACATTATTGACAGATAGAATGACTGATATATAAAAGTTCATAGGAAAACTTGCAGCAGTATTTCATAATTCCTTCTTCCTCTGGCCTATACCTCTGCATTTCATAACAGTTAAATTTATAAAAGGAAAGTTATGGGTGAGTGTCTTAGAAAAGGATTGAAAAGTGGCCAAACACTGTATCACGAAAATATTCATCATTCTAAAAAGAATTAAGAGACCAACTTCAATAAAGGGCTAAGAACAGGTAAATAAGACTGGCAAAGCGCCTCAGAAAATTTTATGGGCATTGACTAGTGACTAACTCAGAAAAAAAAAGTGTTGAAAGCTATCCCTCCCTTCTCTACAAAGAACAAATGAAAGGACAAACAAAATAGAAAAATAGAGACAGCACAATTACGATCAGAAAGTAATTTGTCATATCTGTTTATGTGAACACAAGGATACTTCCACATTTGGTCAGAATTTTGCTTTCAATCACAATAGAGAATTCATTGCTTCTGAATCAAAGAAAATTTGTCACACACTGTGAGAAGTTAAAATACAGGCCAATGTCAAAAGACACCATAGGTGTTGTCCTTCAAAGAAAAACTCAAAAAATGTAATTGTAAAAGAATACTTGAACAATCCACAACTTGAAATATGAAACTGAAAACCCTATCTCAAGTAAACATTTCACTTAATTTAACAGTCGACATAATAAAATGCTCTCTAACATAACTTACACAGCATCTTCACCGGGTAACCCCCAGGCTCAGGAAACTGACCGCCCTATCTCATGTAAGCATTTCACTTAATTTAACAGTCAACATAATAAAATGATCTCTTAACATAATTTACATAACAGCTTCGCCAGGCAACCCCCAGGCTCAGGCTTGACAAAGACCAGAATCAAAAGTCCCCAGAGAAGTTCTTTCGCACGATATACTCAAGCTCATGTTAAATCAATTGTGGGCTAATTACAATTGTCTGGAAGAATTTAGTTCTAATTTGAAAAATGTATGGAAGACTCAATAAAGCTCTTCCAGAGCCCTCAGTTTGTAAGCATCCAATAAAAGCAACATTTATAGGAGCTGATACAACCCAAGGTAAGCCATTAATAGAAATCTAAAATCTGATATATGGCATAGCCAACAACTCAAGGCAAAGTAAGTCATAGTTCACCAATCAGAATATTCCAACATGTTTCAAAACAATCCTGCGTCGGGGACTGAAATTCAGCACTAGAATTAAGTATGCAAATTGTGCTTTACTTACAGGTGGGGTGAATCCAGGTAAA
>JAOXYD010000005.1:22674363-22700428 GCA_028565735.1 Pinacopodium congolense
AAATATTTTGGTAAATTATATTCATTTATCATAGTTCGTGCCATTTCTTGTAAAGATTTATTTTTCCTCTCTATTCACCATTTTATTGAGGTATCCTAAAGGTAGAAAAATTATGCGTAATGCTATAATCGTCACAAAAAAATTTAAAAATATCATTTTTTTAATTCTCTCCCATGATAACTTCTAATAGATGCAATAGATAAGGACTTCTCATTTTGAATTTCCTTTGCAAAACTGACAAAAGATTTAAAACATTCATCTTTCAAACTTAAGAATAAAATGCAAGTAAAATGACTGAAATCATCAACAATAACAAATGCATATGATTTTCCTCCTAAACTAGCTACTCTAGTAGGACCAAATAAATCTATATGAAGTAGTTCAAAGGGTCTAGAGAATGTTACCGATTTCTTACTTTGAAAAGAGCTTCTTACTTATTTTCCCATTTGACCTGTTCCATAAATTTTGTCTTTTCGTATTTTTCAGTTAGAAGTCTTCTAACAAATTGTTTCGAATTGAGTTTTGAGAGAAGATCCATACTTGCATATCTAAGACACTGGTGCCAAGTCTAAGTGCATTCACTCAAGGAAATTAAACACTTATCTTCGAGATTCTTCAACCACATAAATATTTCCTTCTCGTTTTCCTAAGAACACAATATTATCATTATCTATCTTAGAGATAACACACTCATCTCCTACGAAACTAACCTTGTAGTTCATATCATATAATTGACTGACACTCAATAAGTTATGTTTCAAGCCTTCAACAAGTAAAACATTATCGACTAAGGGAAATTATCTTTACCTAATTTTCTAATGCCAATTACC
Organism: Pinacopodium congolense; assembly: GCA_028565735.1. Lineage (NCBI taxonomy): Eukaryota > Viridiplantae > Streptophyta > Magnoliopsida > Malpighiales > Erythroxylaceae > Pinacopodium > Pinacopodium congolense. The sequence continues at coordinate 22,675,194 of JAOXYD010000005.1, forward strand.
TTACCCTTGGCATTATCCCCAAACATAACGAATCCTCCATCCTTGCTTTTGAAGGTGGTAAACTGTGAGGGTTCCCTAGTTATATGTCATGAAAAACCAATGTCTACATACCATTTATTTCTTTTCTTATCTTACAAGACAAATAAAAAAAATTTAGGTACCCATCTTATCTAGGGTGACAAAATTACAAGAAAAAATTTAAAAAAATATCTTAAGGTCTTTGAAAATATGGCTGAAGGTTTAACGCATACAATTAAAACACGCCAATTTATGAATTACGGAGAAAAAAAGAGATTTTTGACATATCAGTCAACCGAACCTGTCCATTAGTAGACCAAATTCCCTTAGGTCGACCTTCTATTTTTCTTTATTTAAGCAAATCAACTAGTGCTACAAGCTTAACTATAATAAATGTTTACAATGTGAATTAATTAGTTGAATACTAAGATGGCTCATTGATTTAAAGACGACTTGATTATTCATTAAATTTTATTACCGGTTCTATGTGTGTGTGTGTGTGTGTGTATGTGTGTGTATGTGTGTGTGTGTTTATACATTACAAGTTTATATGCTAGTTTCATTGTGCATACAACATGTAGCTTGGGTCTAAGGAGATGAAAGAATTGATTTTTACCATGCAATAGGAAGCATCCTAGTAAGTACCCCATGTTTAGTTGTTATACATTTAAGATCCCCTATTTTGTGCCTTAAAAAACATTATCTTATATGTATATAGCATAATAGTGTCCGGGAGACTGCAGTTTAATAGTAAGCCTTAACTACTCAAATTTTATTATTGATTTTAGGCTTATAATAAACCAAACTTATATAATTTAAAAAAAATAATTTAACGAACATAATCCTTTGTATTTAAAAACCATATTAGATTTAACTCTTGAAAACTATATTAAAAACTCGCATAGGTTATGTTGTTGCTATTACATATTAAGATTTTAAAAAAATATACGAAGTTGTATAGTACATATTAATTAAATAAGAATTATAATAAAAATATTTAAAGTTACACCCATTTTATTTTACATGCCACAAATATTTATAAATATGCCTATATGACAACTAATTTCTTTAGAATATCCGTCAAAGAAAGTTATGATATAAGTATCTAAAAAAATCACAAAATAATAATAATGAATGCATTACACAAAATGGTGTATAATTTCCTATACATGCTTAGGGTAGACACGAGCAAATATGTCCAAGTCAATAGTTTTCTACATGCCCAGATTTGACGACGACTAATCCAACAGGACCAACGAATCTGTACACACCCAGATCTGTTCCCTAATATGACATCTTAGGTAATGAAATGGAACACATTTCATTGTGGCATTGGGTAATTCGCCCCAATCAACATAATGGTACACATTCTAATCTAGTGTTAACTAATAAGTCATACCAACCATCATACTTAATAGGTCACTAACTTACACATATATGATCTTCAAGAACATACCCCAGCATGTATAAAAAAACTATATATCATATTATTTGTCCATAGGCATCAACACTATGGGATGTAGTCATATACACTACTCAAGTCATCAATAGTATAACCTCATCACTTTAAGACACTCTTGCACATTAATAACTATATGTCTCCAGTTGCACAATGCCATATTTAATATAAACATACTCAAGTCAACAAAACTATAAATCCACCATAACCTTTACGTAGGGTTTGTGCAATTCTAATATAATTTAAATTAATTTATACATGTAAATAATTAATTAAAATCCAATAAATTATTTAATATGCATAGATAACAAAATAATTAACCTAACAAAACCCTAATTGACATGGACTACCAAATTTTGTATAAAAGATATTAGTGGTTTCATTCCTATTACAAAATTCGGTCCTATAATCATTGATATATTGGTTGAATAGCCTTTATTTCTACTTGAAAACTTTTGCATATTTCTTCTTCTTTTTCTCTCACTACTTTCTTTTGTTTTTGTGAAAAATGAAGAAAGAAAGTGTTAAAAACTATTTTTTTAAAAAGAATCATAGACATTGACAAAATTTGTGATTAAAATATTAAATAGTATTTGATGGTGATACAACACAAATCTACATTCATTTTTTATCAAATTCTTCTATTAAGATATAATATCAACTCCTAGTGTCTTTTTATGAATTGAATATGATTCTCTTATTTTTCTCTATCCTTGTTAATAATCTAACATGATATTTCTATCAAAAGTTATTCTTGAAATGTTGGACAGTGCCTAATAGTGTCAACAAACTAAATCAACATACTTTTTCACTAAAACTTTTACATATCTATTTGTCAAATAATAAAAGTTAAGATATAAATGAATGAAAGAGTTAAGAATACACCTAAAATTTCACTATCCTAATTGTAATTCTAGCTCCAATCCTTTCATCTGCTCCTTAGAACACTTAAAATTACTTTTGATGTCTCTAATACAATATTGAGAAAGAAAACCCTAGAAAACCTATAGTATCATTAACTCTCTGACTAACTCTGCTAAAAGATATTGTTAAAGCCTTTAAAATATGTTTATACGGTTATGTTGGGTTTAGGGTTAATTTAGGGATAAATAGTTTAAATTACCTTTAAAACATATGCTAGAACACTCTTCTAGAGAATATAAAGGCTCTTAAATTCTTAAATAACGATGTTGTTCATAACCAACATTATTCTTTTGTTTGGAATTTACTCTTCAATGGTGGTTTACTCGCTCTATAGTAGTGCTATTAAATATAGCTGTTTTTCTTCTAAATTTGACTAGGGTACAAACATCCATAGATTTCCTTAGATCCCATCTAAGTTTAAGGATTTCAATTTGGAAAAAGAATTCATACCTCCTACTTCTCTTATAGCAATTGCTTTTGTTGTATCAAGTATCATTTCAATGGTCAACTTCCCCCATAATGATATCTATACTACTTAGTATTGTCATAACATTAACCAATTTCTTTCTTTTAACTAATTAAAAAATAATTTATAAATTGATTAAACATAGTAAACAAATTTTCCATTGCCAAGGAAACCCACCCTGATCCCCAATTGGTAAAACTCCCAACTCCCTTTTTAGGGTTTCAACTCTCACATAAAGTTTTTATTTCAATAATTAAAAAGTAGGATAATTTTTTTTACTACTAAACCAATATTCAAAATCATGCCATTCTCCATCCCTTTCTCAATTAAAATTCCTATTTTCTAGGTTCTCATAGCTCCCTTTGGAATTCTTTCCAAAGCCTGTTGAATAATCTTAATCAATTTTTTCATTTCACCAATGTGGATTAAACAACGAGCTAATAAATCCTCTTCTTTTGGCTCCTAGATTTTCCAATCCGATTCGTCATAACACTTATAATGATTAATTTTATCAAAATCCAATTAACACTTAGAAGCTAACGTCATTAGTTTAAATAACTCCCAATTTATTGCTTCCTTTGTACTAACAGTACCTACTCTTTTAACTCATTTTTTTTAAATAAGATTTTGTGTAATAAGTTTTTGATATTCAGCAACTCTTATTAAAAAATAATCACAAAAATCCAAATATTTATCTATTTAGCCATGAGGTAAATCTACAATTACTCCTTCAATATGAAAATAATGATGCATCATTCTCATACCACAGGTTGCATCAAATAAATGATATACTAACTTTCTTTCTTGAAAAATATAGAAAAAAGTTTGTTTATCCACTAAACCATGAAAGATGAGAAGCTACATGACATAACTCTAACATAATTACTCTTATACAACTGGTTCTTTTCAATACTGGAATATTTCCCAATAGTTTTGGTTCGTTTACTGTTATTTTTTATGTAAAACATAGTAGATAAATAATCCCAACATGTTATATAAGGTAAATATTGTATAATTATTCATTTTTCTATGATTTTTCCATTCCTTTTTATAAATAACCTCATAGAGTATTGATGAATCAAAGAACGTCATACATTGATGGGTGGTAGGAACCCATATTAACTATCATAAGGCCTTTTCCTATAATTGGTACATTCATAGGGAATTCCTCAATTTATTCTTCCATGAATTACTAAAACAAAAAGAAATTCATCCAAATTCCTGATTTAATAATAAATAAAATAATTTTAAACAATTAACAAATTTTGACTCCAAAATACATAACTTATTAATTAATTCTTTATAACATGCTTTATTTAATTTGTCAAATAAGAAAAGAGTTGTTGACATTCTCTCAGTATTTTTGTAAACCTATTTGAGATAAATAATATTTTTTATGCAATTCTAAATGTGAAGTAAACCTTTGTATCTTATTAATGAAATTGACTATTTGAAATTCAACGGATCCCATATTTTCTTATTGTGAATTTGAAATTAATGAATTTTTATCATAAAATGAACCTCTTTCTTTTTCAAAGACTTTTATTAATCAATATTTTATTAATAATTAATAATAATTCATGAAAGTTTTATTTAGAATAAATAAATATTAATGAATAAATAACCCATAATATAATATTAGTGAATAAAATAATAACTAGTGGAATTATTATTTAGAATAAATATTTAATATTAATGAATAAAAAATCTATAATGAATACTGTTATTTCATTTGAAATTACTATACATATTAATCTTCGCTTCATTGTGAACTCCTAATAGTATTAAATAAAATCAATTATTAATTAATGCAAATGTATCAAAATAGCATGTAAATGTAAAATAATATGTGTACTGCCTTGTTTTATATACTAGATCAGAATGCTATAAGGTATATGAAAAAGAGTATTCTTATAAAATTTTCAATTATGTATATATATTGATCTTTACTATACTAAAACAACTAGAATTATTGATATCAAACTAATAGTGATTCATACAAGCCAAGTCCTCTAGTCGATAGGTGGGATAAAGAAAACGTTTTTTTTAATTAGTTGATTTTTATCTCTCTCAAAATGTTTTTTTATCCAAAAAGGTGTCGTTGATTAACCACTAAAATGTTTACCTTTTGTCCATCATTTTTTATAGATAGATGTATTGGTTCGATAATCAACAATCCCTTTTTCATTAATTTTGAAAACGTTAAATCTTTTCAAATTATTAGAATATCCATACTCTTTTCTCCTTTTTGATTAAATGATGTAATAATTTCTCATGGATTTTTCAGTCTAAACAGGAGACATAATACTTTGATATTATTAATTATTTTAACTAAAAAAATTATCCCATCTTAATTAAAAAACCTAAATGATTTTTTAGGAAGGAATAAAGTTCTATTTACATATTATTTTTGTATTGTTTTTCATTTCTATCTTTTTTATGTTTGATTTTACATAATCATCTTTAAATTCTTTTCTTTGATTAGGGAAAATAACTTTAAAATTCGCTTTGTTCTTAGATTCTTTATCTTCGTCGTAGTTGCGGTCCTCAACTTTAATCAATTTTTTAATTTGATGATATAGAGAGTTAAAAAAATTGCCTCTTCAACTTTACATTAAAAAGCACATAAAAACAAACTATAATAAACTATTTCACTTCTTTAAAGGCTTGAGTCTTTAGATATGATCATCATGAATTCTATTATAGCTCCAAGACTCCTTTAGTAAGCTGAACTTCAGCATACATACACCTATCTTGCAGTTCACTCAAACATAGACATTAGTAAAGAAGTTGTTTTGTCATGATCAAAATAAGGTGAATCCTCCCTTAGTTCAACAAATCTATTTCGTTATCTTATTGAATCATAAGAGAAAAAGGATCGTTGTTAAAAAGTAAATTTCAATTAATCAAAGAATAATAATTTAGTGTAATCCAACTTGTAAGCCCTATGGCACCCAAGAGAGGGGTGAATTGAGTGTTTAAAAATTCTTGTGGAAATAAAACACCCAATTTCAATTTAAATGAAATTTCTAACTAAAATTCAACCTAAATAGAATGCCAAAGTTTATGCCAATATTAAATAAATTCAAATAATGATAAAAACAAACATAAGGCACAAATATAAAGAGATAGGGAAGAGAAAGAACAGTAAGATTTATAGAGGTTCGTCTACCCCAAAGATAGACTACATCCTCTCTCCAACTACTTATTGGAAATTCACTAACAACCAATCTTGGTTAAAGGCCAAGAGGAACCTTTACAATAATCTTGATTAAAGGCCAAGAGGAACCTTTACGACAATCTTGATTTAAGGCCAAGATGAACCTTTACATCAATCTCAATTTAAGGCTAAGAGAAACCTATACCAATCTTGTTCTAAGTCAAGTGTAACCTATCAATCTTACTTTTCATAAAGAGGGTGAAGAGTAACCCTTAACAACAATCTTTTATGGCAAAGAGGAGCCTTTTCAATACAACCAAAGTTTATAAATTTTGTCCTACAAGGACAGACCCTAATCTAAGCTCTCTTGAGCTTTAAATCAAGCTTATATAGCTTATGATAACCTTGATCAAAATCAATACAAGATAAGGGCTCAAATGAAACAAATGCAATATGGAATGTCAATGCATAATTAAGGCCTAATCCAATCCAATTCACAATCAAATACTTATACAATTCAAATTTTGATTTTTACAGGCCAAAGGTAACCTATCAAATCTATTTTAAAGGTAAAGAGTAGCTTATACCACAATCAACAACCAACACAAATTAATTCTCGCATTTAAGTAACTAAAATAAACTTTAAATGGTGTTTCTCTAATGCTCATACAATAAATGAAATTATGAAAATTCTATAGGCAAACCAAGATTATAACAAGCCTCCTAACACTTAAATAGGTCATAAATAATTAAATTGAAACACCAAAAACGTGATTAATGCATTAAAAAATCAGATTTAACCAATATAAACACAAGCTATCAAATATATGCTATCTTAATATTCCAGCCTAAAGATGCACGATTTTAATAATCAAAATGATGTAAATTAAACACACTAAACCTAATGAAACCTTAACCAATCAGTTAAAAATCAATTGCAACAATAAATACAATTTTAGCACATCAAACGAATATCTAAATCAAGAGAAAATCTAGATTGCTCAAACCTAGACAGCTTTGAGCAACTTGCAAAGATTAAGCTTAAACAAACAATATAATCAGTCAAAAATTGAAAAAAAATCAATTTAATATTTATATTATAAGCATTGAAATGAGGAATTTGCCAACGTTTACAAGATCGCCTTGGAAAATGAGGTATCTTCTAGCTCCCACTCCTTTGATGATGATAATGATGATATTGAAAATGAATTGATATATGATGAATTAGTGCAATGTTTAGAAGTCAAGACCTTGAGGAGGAAGAAAATATCTTCTAATATAAGAAATCTTTGAAATTTTTGGATAAGTGTAGGTTAGTAAAATAACAAGTTAAAGAAAAAATTGCATGAATTAGAACATAACAGTTTTGTTGTTGATAATGATCATGAATGAAGCCTTAAAGAAAGATGTAAATGCTCTTAAAGAATCACTAGATAAATTTACAAAGGATAAAGAAAAGCTAGAAAGTATGTTTAGAGCCTAAAAAGCTTCAAATGATATACATGGCTTAGGATTTACTCAAAGGAGTAGGACTACAAATGTCAAAACAAACTTTATAAAGGGAAAAAATTTAGAAGAGGAGTATATTCACATGAAAACTTTTAATAATGGCATATCAACTTCCAGATCACAACCTAGGAAGCATCATAATACTTTTTTACATATGCATGTAGGCTTATGTGTTCATGTAAACAAAAATAAACCTAATTTTTTATATAAACGCTCAACTATCATACAAAGCATTTAGGCCACATTGTAGGCAATATAAGCCATCACATTCTTATGCTCCACACATGCATATGCAAACATCTAGAAACATATTTCATGCATATTATAGGCCTAAATATTATCAAGGAAGAACATTTAGAGATAAAAAGACCTAAAATTCTTTTAGGAACAACATGAGGCCATATTTCCATTTTTATAATATTAATTTGATTTGCTATTATTGTGGCCATTTTAGTTTATAGAAAAAGTTTATTTTTGATAAGCAAAGTTGATTTCATAGTTCATCAAAGGGCATAAGTACTAGATAGATCTATAATCCCAAAGATCCAAGTTAATGTAGGTACCTAAAGGGGAATAAATTTCTCTATTTTGTAGGAATTTAAGAGAAACAAGTGGTATATAGATCGTGGGTGTTTTAAACATATGACAAGGGATGTTTTGTAATTTATATCATTAAAGATTAAGGATTGGGGTTATGTGACATTTAAAGTCAGTGCCGTGAGTAAAATTATTAACATTAAGAAAGTTGGTAAGAATAATATTATGATTGAAAATGTACTTTTAGTTAAGGGCATAAAGCATAACTTGTTAAGTGTTAGTCCATTACATAACAAATATTTTAAAGTGAGTTTTAAAGCAAAATCATATGTTGTTTCTAGGATGTTAGATAATAGCATTGTGTTTATTGGTAAGAGAGAAGGAAATATTTATGCTATTGATTTAAATTATCTCTCTAACTATGATATTAAGTGTTTGGTATGTATGAGTGAACAAGCTTATATATGACATAAGAGGTTAGGACATGCAAGCATGGAACTTCTATCCAACCTAAACAATAGGCAACTTATGAATGAGCTACCAAAGGTGAAATATGGGAAGTACAAGGTGTGTGATGCTTTCCATATGGAAAAGTAAACCAAAAGCTTCTTCAAAAAGAAGGAATAGTAAAAACTTCTAGGCTTTCAAATTTTTACATATAGACTTGTTTAGCCGATCTAGAGTTGTTAGTTTAGGTGAAAAATTATATGCTTTTGTTACTTTTGATGATTTTAGTAGATATACTTAGGTGATTTTTCTTGTTAGTAAGGATGAATGTTTTAATTCATTTATGAAGTTTGCTAAGAGAATTCAAAATAAGAAAGGTTATATGATTGTATCTGTTAGCAACAAATGATATAAACCTTCCAAGAGATGGTTAGGACAATATTGAATGAGTATAACCTTCCAAAATATTTTTAGGTAAAAACCATAAATTGTGCTTGTCATGTAGCTAACAAAGTCCATAAAACCATAGATTCTGCTTGTCATGTATCTAATAGAGCATATAAGACTAGTTATGAACAAGTCCCTTTATGAGCTTTGGCATGAAAAAAAGCTTAAAATTAGTTATTTTAAGGTTTTTAATGTAAGTGCTTTATTTTGAACACTAAGAATAATTTAGGTATGTTTGATGCAAAAACGAATGAAGCTATTTTTGTCATTTATTCTTTGACAAGTAGAGCATATAAAGTATTTAATAAGAGAACTTTGATGATTAAAGAGTTTATGTGTATTGCTTTTGATGTATCAAACCCTTTTAATGTGAAGAAAAATGATGTTCATATAGACTTATCAAAGGACTTGAAAAAATTAGTTTGAGAAGAACAAAAAGAGGATAACCTAAACATCACACATACACTTAATGAATCTATTGTTAAATCAAGTGTTGGTTTTATTTGGAACCTAAGAGGGAGATGAATTAGATTCTTTAAAAAGTTGACAAACTTAATAGTCTTAAGTTCACCAAATTCTCTAAACAATATTGTAGAAGCTAAATTGATAATTTTATAAACAATATGAACAATTGTATAAACAATATAAAATATTATATAGACAATATAAATAACTTGTAAAATAAAACTTTAAAGTAAAAGTGTAAGGGAGAAAATACATAAACCAATTTTAAGTGGTTTAAAAACAACCTCTTCTTCTACGTCCACTCCCCAATTGTTTGTTATTATTCCACTATAAAAAAAAGTCACAAATACAATTTAACAATCCTTTTTCATAAACCCAAAGGATAAACTCTCACAATTCCTTAACTCACGTTCTTTCAACCTCTCAAAGTACACTTAAAAATATTTAAGTTAACTCACAATGTGCATGAAAGGGGCTCACAGAACACTTAGAATGATTGAATAAATGAACATTTATTAATTATTTATTATACACATAATCATATAAAATATGCAAATCACACATTTTCAAGAAATAATAAAAAGAAAATTTTCATAAATAGAAATAATAATAATAACATTATGTACATTTATTGAGTATTTCTAACATGTTGAGTGTTGATTAAGAGAAATAACATGTCAAGTGTATTGAATATTAAGTTATTTTATTATTCTATCAATTTATTTATATTGAGTCATGATGTTATAAAGGCATAGTCAAATGACCTTAGTGAATAGATAGTTCATCCACTACCACTATATTTTTTAGGAGATAGAGAGACTGCCAAAGACCTCAGTGCTCGTGATTGAGCTAAAGTTTAAGTGGGGTCAATAGATTGACACATTGTGTATAGTGGTTTAGTTTTTGTTTTATTATATTTTTTTTAGTGTTACATTTTTTGGATAGTTATCTATATACAGTTTGAATTTTTAAAAAAATAGTTATTGTTTTCATATTTAATGAGATTTATGATAAATAATTATGACTGGTGGAGAGTTATGGAATTAATTATAGATTAAGAGATAGGAAGCATCACTTTTGATGGATAAAAGCCTTCACAAATCCACTCAAAACAATACTAAAACTCACAAGATAAATCTTTTAATGCTTAAATCACTTGTAAGAATATTTCTTACACTTATTGGATGGAAAAGAAACACACCCATAAAGCATCTATTTATAGTGTAAATTTGGCCTACTAGTTGTGAGTGAATGTTAACCAATGTTCCAATGTAAATTAACAATTTTTACCATGACTAGTCGACCTATGCCTTGCATCGATCAATTAGTGGTATTAATTGGTGGATCAATCTTGTAAGAAACAGTACCTTGATCAACCGATTTGTCCCTCTACCACTTAATATTGGTTTCTAAACATACTAAAAACATTTGAACTTAATCAATTCAATCTAAAACATTTCCTATACTTCAAAAAAATTTCTTAACTCACTCACATATTAAAAAAATTCTACCAAAAACATTTTTAAGTAATCAAAAGAATTATTTCAAAACATTTTCCATATATTTTTCTCTTGATTATTCAACCTACATGTGTATTCTAAAACATGGATGCAATTATACAATAGTGAACCTTTTTTAACACAAAAATGAAACCAAACAAAAATTACATAAAAATTACAAAGATAAATCTATATAAATGCTATCTTGATCTTCAAAGCTTGAGTCTTTTTCATTTCCACTTTGTAATCTCCATTTTGGTTTCAAGATTTCATAAACCAATTCTTTCAAACTTTATCCATATACCTATCCTTAAAAAACTTAAACACAACCACAAAATAATACAAAAATTATTTTGTCATCATCAAAACAAGTATAACTTTCTTTAGTTCAATAATCTCCCCCTTTTTTATGACAACAAAATCATGTAATATTATAAACTATAAAACTATAAATAATAATATATCATTCCAAAAATATTCAAAGTCACTTAATAACACATAATTATCATTAAAAATGTAATCCTTCTCATGATACCAAAAACAATACAGATAAACTATTTCAAATACAATATCACACTCACAATTCTAAAGTCATTTAAAAAATTTAACATTTACCACAAAAACACAAAAAAGACCATCAAATTTACAAATTTTGCTACCTCGCCCTAAATTTATCAAAATTTTGCAATTATTTTGAGAAATTCAAACATAACTCAAATTTGACAAGTTTGGAACTTACTAACTCGCCCTAAATTGGTTAAAAACACAGCTTCTCCTAAATTTTTTTTATTATGATCAAAAGGTTACTACTCCACCTAAATAAATCATAATATCACATCTACTCCTAAATAAAATATAATATCATATCTACCTTTCCCTTTTTCAAAATCATTAAAAAGGTTAAAAAACATAAAATAAGCAAAATCATGAAGAAAATAGCATAAATTTTAATCTAAAAAGAAAAGAGGGGCGGGACATCATTTAAAGAGTCAATAGCATGAATAATCAAAATGAGGCATACATTAATAGTGCCAAAAGTATCAATCTACATCATAAAATATGCCAAAAATACATCATCAAAGCACTAAATAATAAAATCTAAAAAAAAATCTCCAAAAAATCTCTTTAGTCACTAATCTAGTGGTGGTAGAAGGGAAGAATTACAAATCGTGAAGAAAGGTGTATATCTCATTAACCCATATATGTATCCTATGAAGTAGTACTCTTGAAAGGTATCAAAATTCCTATGAAGTAAGGAAATATCAATCTAAACATCAAATGAAATTAGAAGAAGCTTAGAAGATGCAGCCTCATCATCTATGAGTAAGGACATGGTGTGGCTTAGAGCTGACTCATCATCACCACCAAGATGGAATCAAGGTGGTATAGGATGCCACTGTCATTAATGTAGTCCTATCATTTGACTATTTATAACTTGATAACCATGCGATTTAAAGTATATTGTTCAAAGAAAGTAGTAACCTCATACTCATCTTCCGTGGAAGGAACATGAAAATGGCGAAAGTTGTGATATAAAATGAGAGAATAAGGAATGTTTTTATCTTTATTTTCGTTTAAAGTAAATCATGTTATATAAGATGAAATTTCCTAAATTTATCTTCTCACTTAGCATCAATGTAGAAATGAACAACAAATCATCTAAAACTAAGGACATATAAAGACTACTAAAGAAAAATAAATTGTATTTAATAAATAAGTGATTAAAACAAAGGATGGCATTGAGCTCTTTAACTTCACTAGGTCTTTGCAACCCAAAAATTGTTTTTAATGTTTGAGGGCATTAAGTGAGAAGAGCCATTATGTTTAATGAAACAGTTGCAGAAGGTGTATTTGGGACAAATAGGCAATCCTAGAATCTCATTTATTTTATCCTTTAAAAGTATAATAGAAACGCCTTAAACTTTGGATACTATGCTACATAATCGTCATCAGTTACTTAATGCTCTCTAAGGTTACAAAATAAAAGATGAACATTAGTGGGACTAATCATAAAGGAAATTATAAGGAGATATTCCCACCTTTGATTAACAAAAATTTGAACTAGACTATATTGTTTGAAATAACATAGATGAGAAGAGAAAATGGGACTATTTTCAAGTAGTTCCCTAGATGCGTAGTCTCATAATCAAGGAGAGTTAATATGAAGGTATTCTTCTCCTTGTGAAATAGGAGATATCCTACTCCTAGAAGAATTACTACCTCATGTTCTAACCATGATTGAGAAATAAGGAAAAATCTCGAATAAACCTAAAGATAAGCTCTAAGAATTATGAAAGTGTCGATAACTGATAAGGACTTTAAGAGTAAAGAATCGTAAGAGTATTAAATGTTATTTATAAATAATCAACACAATCTGCATAAAGGGATAGATGACTATGATCAAATGTCTAACTAGATTCTAGGTATCTATATGCTCTTATATGGATATATGATTGAAATCTACGAAGTTTATCAAATGGAAAACTATGAAATGATCAATTTCACTACTAATTGAGTTTTTAATAAAGAAAATTTACTAAGCAACTTCTAATTTAAAGAATCCAAAATTCTTAGTCTCAAATTAGGGAAAATATAGATTCAATAAAATCAAACTTAATTAAAAGTTAAAAAAAGTTTTAATTGACATCCAATTATACTTCTATAAGATCAATTGAATGAAATAGAACCTAATTGATTAAAAATTTGAAAAATGCTAAACTTTAAAGATTTAAAAAAATAGGAAAATTGAAATTCGATATATCTAATTTTAGTTAAAGGTTCATAAACCTCAAATTGACCTCCAACTAGAGTTTACTAAAGTCAATTTAATAAAACAAGTTCCAATTCATCAAAAATTTAGAAAAGCTCTAATTTCTAATGGTATAAATTGTGAAAATAAAAATTTAAGTAGACCAGATGCAACTGAATGTTCAAACATCTTAGTCTAACTTCCAATTGCGTTTATATATGATTAACTTTAGGAAAAATAAATCAATTTGTTATGAATTTTGAAAAATCCTAGCATAAATTTGGGAAAAATGAAATCTAACATGCATAACTTTAATTGAAGATTCGAAATCCTTCATTTTACTCCTTATTGCATAAAAAAAATTTTAATTTTGAACAATTATGAAAAATTAAGAAAGAAATTTAAAATTCCCAATTCTAGAACCCCAACTATGTGTAAATTCAAAATCGATTCAATCTAGATGCAATTGCATGAAATTGAACATCTAACATGCTTTTAAAAGATGGAAATAATCCTAATTTATCACTAATTAAACAAGAATTTCAAATTTAAAAAAATTCTTAAAATTAACAGATTTTGGGAGCTTATCAATTCTGGAGAGATGGCTGAAATAATGAGAGGTGACTAAGGGAAATTAATTAGAGGATCAAGAGGAAGATATGGATGCCTTCACCTACACTAGAGACTTTCTTAAGTGGCTCAATTTCATCAAAGAAGCAATGTGTTGTTATGGAGAGGGATTGGGAATAAAGGTTTTTTAAAGGTTAAAGATGTTATTTTGGATGAAGAAATTTTTAAGAAAGACGAAGTTAATAATTTTAAGGAAGAAAAATGAAGAAGATTGGAGGGAAACAAAGGTTGGGTCTCGTCTAGTACGACTATTAGTTGTCCTTATACTAGTCGACTAATTATTTAATAGGTTGACTTTTATTATGTATAGGTTGACAAACGTACTTTAAAAATGCATAGTTTCAATTAAAAATTAAAATAGCACACCATAATCATAAAAACCAAATTTTATTTAATTTTAAACTCAATTTTTTTTATTAAAACAAGAATATTCAAGTTAAATAATTCATCAAATATCACCCAGACATATCATATTACATCAAAATAAAATATTCTCGAAATTGATTATATGCCTTCCAATTTATATATCACTATTTTTTTATTTCTTCACTTGATTTAATAATGTGAGTTTATGATTATCCCTTTTGTTCTTAAAGGCACCTATAAAACAAAATTTAATGAAACTTTGGTACTTATGTCATCTCAAGTCTTGATGGTTAGACACATACCTATTCTAACCTTTAGGAGTAATATTCCTACTCAGTCTATCATAATAAAAAAATTTTACATACTCATAATATTCATAATATGTGTAAAACAAAGATGCATGTACTATATATGCATGTCTATAACCATATCTAAGTGTAAGTTCATTGTAGGACCAAGCTTGATAGTTTTGCCTAGGTTGAAAGTATGTCCTTCTATTGTGATGTTTTCTGAGGCTTAAGTAGGATTTATACATGTATACATATTATTTTGCCTATATTGTATCCTACTTATGGATGCATTTTGATTATATGTCCTAAGAGTGGGTTCATCTTCTAAGTTCTTTTCCTTTATAAAAGTGGAATCACTCAATGAAGGTCTACTAGTATAGTCTAAACCATGGTAGTCATCGGCCATTTTCTATACACCCAACATTGTTTCTACTTTCTTATTTCCTTTAGTAAATTTTGCAAGTGATTCTTTAAGAGGCTTTATTTCTTTCTTTAGAGAAGCATTCTCATTTACTAATATATCATTATAATCTACATTGTTAGATTCTAGGTCATGTCTAAGTCTCATTCTCTAATTTGAATTCTTCTAACAATTTCAAGGTTTTTTTTTGTATTTAGTGGACAACGTCTTCTTTTTCTTAGTCAAAACTTATAAACATTCCATTAATTCATCATAACTTGGATTTACATTACATTCATTATCATTATTTGAAATAGAGGAAGAGCATACATCATCACTTACTATGAAACACGTGTTGACCACTTCTTCTTTTTTTCTTTTTTAGATTCGTTTGATTCACTCCATATGGTTTTTAATGCTATCTTTTTCTTTTTTTTCTTCTTCTCCTTCTTCTCCTTCTTCTCTTTCTTTTCATTCTCTTATAGTAGAAGGCGTTGTGGCCTCACAAGATCCTTTTCATTGTAATCAAAACATATAAGTCTAATCAATTTATGTTTAGAAAAATACTTACCTTCTCTTCTTTGTGTAGATGCTTTCCTCTTCAAAAAATTTTTAAAGCTCCTTGTGAAAAAGGTTATATCTTCATCTTCACTTCTACTTATGGAGGCTTCATCATTACTTTAAATATCCTATGAAGCTTTAAATGCCATGGTCTTTTTATTATACATGATCTCCTCCTTTTTTTGTTTCTTTTAATCTCATCTCATATGTTAAAGAAGAAGTAATAAGACCATCTAATGGAAGGACATTGAGATCTTTAGCTTCTTAAATTATCATTAGTTTGGCCTCCCAAGTTATTGGTAGATACCTTATCATCTTTCTTATAATTTCCACATTATAATAGGTCTTACTTTTAAAGCATTAATAATATCAACAAAACATGTATAAATAGAAGATATAGAATCATTATTTAACATGTGAAAGAGTTTATATTAGCTTTCTTTCACTTGGTTTGTACCTTCATATTTTACTTCTAAGGTATGCCAAATAATATAATCCATTTAATATATAGACAATATAGCGAATTCATTTCTACTAAGGGCATAATAGAGGATATGCATAACATTGTTATTAAGGGAGACT
This sequence comes from Pinacopodium congolense, assembly GCA_028565735.1. Classification (NCBI taxonomy): domain Eukaryota; kingdom Viridiplantae; phylum Streptophyta; class Magnoliopsida; order Malpighiales; family Erythroxylaceae; genus Pinacopodium; species Pinacopodium congolense. The sequence goes on from JAOXYD010000005.1 coordinate 22,691,703, forward strand.
AATTTCTCATCATTGTTATCCCATTCAACCTTACTTTTTGGCACTCTTTGGTTTCCTACAATTTTTTATGACCTTAGGGTCCCTTGGGGTAATGCCTTTCACAATTTGACACTATCAATCATAAGGAAACACCTCATTCTAGTTTTTTTATATAAATAATTGTTTCAATAAAAGAAAGAGGCCCTACTGGTATTTTTTCCTTCCAAGTGATTTAATGGAGCAAAAAAGTATATAAGCCACGGTCTTTCCTCATTAATTAGCTAGAATTATAATTATATGAGACTTAGGATTTGATAATGATTGTTGGTATTATTTGGCACCTAAAAGGAGGGTAAGTTAAGTTTCTTAAAAAGTTATCTAACTTAATGGTTCTAAATTCACCAAATTCTCTGAATAATTTTATGGAAGCTATAACAATTTTATAAACAATATAAATAATTTTATAAATAATATAAATAATTATATATACAATATAAACAACTTCTAAAATCAAGTTTTAAGGTAAAAGTTTGAGGGAGAGAATATATAAACTGAATTTATAGTAGTTTGGAGATAACCTCTTCTCCTACGTCTACTCCCCAACTCCTTATTAGGTATTCCATCACAAAAATGTCATAAGTATAATTCAACAATATTTTCACAAGGTTACACTATAACCTTTCATAATTCCTTAACTTACAACCTTTCGATCTCTCAAAGTATACTTGGCAAGTGTTTCACTTCACTCAGAAAGTGTAAGAAAGAGGCTCACAAAACACTTCGAAGGAATGCATAAATAAACTTGTAAAAACTTTCACAAAACTAAACTAAAACAATACCAAAACTCACAAAACAAAGCTTTTAATGCTCAAATCTTTTGTAAGAATGTTTCTTGCACTTCTTGGATGTAAAAAAACATTCATAAAGCTCCTATTTAAAAGGAAAAATTGGCCTACTAGCTACTAGTGGAGGTTGCTCAACATTCTAATTTAGGTAATTAATTTTTTTGTTACATATCTCACCATTGTTACGTGATTTTTACCATAACTAGTTGATCTATATCTTGCATTAGTTGACTTATGTTATCAACTAGTCGACCAGTCTTGCAACAAACAATAGACAGTTCAACCAATCTATCCCTTTAGTCAATCAATACCACTTAAGATTGGTTTAAACATCCTAAACACATCCTAAACACATTCTAACTTATTCAATTCAATAAAAAAAATTCAATATTTCAAAAAAAAAAATTCAACTCTAACATATATTGAAAAAATTCTTTAAAATTATTTTTAACTCATTAAAATGATTATTTGAAAATATTACCTACACAATTACCTCTTGATTGTGTAACTTACATGTATATTCTAAAACATATATGCAATTATGCATGAGTAAAACCTTTTAAACACCAAAATTAAACCGAATAAAACTTACATGAAAATTTACAAAGATAAATATATATAAATATTAACTTAGTCTTTCAAACTCAAGTCTTATTTATTTCCACTTTATAATCTCCATTTTGGTTACAAGACTTCATAAACCAATTCTTTAGACTTTATTCATATATTTATATTTAAAAAACATAAATGCAATAAAACATTAGTACTAAAATTATTTTTTCATCATTAAAATAAAGCATAACCTTACTTGTTCAATACCAAGTGAGGGTGATAAAAAGGATACAAGTTTACCTAGATATTGGATGTATAAAAAAGACCACTATTTAAGCCAAATCATAGGTGACGTGCAAAGAAGTGTGGTTACTATATCATATTTTATAAATTTATCTTATATTTCCTTTATCTCTCATATAAAGCCTAAGATCATATAAGAAGCCCCTAATGATGAAAGTTGGGTTTTACCTATAAATGAGGAATTGAATCAATTTGAGATGAGTAAGGTTTGAACCATCAATATCTCGGCCTAATGATTATCAAATTATTAGTACTAAATGGGTGTTTAGAAACAAGTTTGATGAATTAGGCAATATTATGATAAACAAGGCTAGATTAGTGGCTTAGGATTATAATTAAAAAGATGGAATTAATTAAGAAGAAACCTTTACACTCCTAATTAGAAGAGGGAACTTATTATGAAAAAACCTTTGCACTCCTAACAATATTGGAAACAATTAGGTTATTATAAGTCTTTTCATCCTACATGGGTTTTAAACTTTTTCAAATAGATGTTAATAATGTATTTTTAATAGTTTTATTCAAGAAGAAGTTTACGTGGAACAACCATCTAGTTTTTGAAAACTGCGACACATCTGACCATGTGTGTAAACTTTCAAAAGTCTTGTATGGTTTAAAATAAGTTTTAGGACATGGAATGAGAAGTTGAGTGCTTTCTAATTGCAAAATAGTTTTTATAAGGGAAAGTTAATTAAGAAGGAAAATGATAATATTTTGATTGTTTAAATTTATAATGATGACATTATCTTTGGTGCCACTAAGCTTATGTAAGAAATTTTCTAGGTATTTGAATAAAGAATTTGAGATGAGTATAATAAGAGAACCTAATTTCTTTTTTAACTTGCAAATTAGGCAAATGGATGATGGAATTTTCATTAATCAAGACAAGTATATTAAGGAACTACTCAAAAAGTTTGGAATGGATGAAACTAAGCCATTAGGAACACTTATGAGTGTCACCACTAAATTAAATAAAGATAAAAGAGGTAAACTCGTACATACTAAGTTGTATATAGGGATGATAGGTAATTTGCTATACCTTACTATAAGTGGGCTTGACATCATATTTATTGTTTTTTTATAGGCTAGGTTCCAATTAATTCTTAGAAAGTCTCATCTTTTAGCAGTTAATGTATTTTGAGGCATTTGAATGGAACTACATCTTTAGGATTATATTATCTTAAGAATGCATTTATAAATTTAGTTATCTATTCTAATGCATATTATGGTGATATGTACATTTAGTTTTCATCCAAAAGTGGAAAGTTTAAACTTGAAGACCAAAATTATGGATAATACAAGAACAAGTATTTTGAATCTTCAATAATATTAGTTATAAGTTTAATTTGAAGGTTTAATATCCACAAGTCCCAAATTGTGTATACATTTTTATATGATTTTCAAACATGCATGATTTTTTTATTAAATAAGGTAATTTTTATTTTGAGTCAATTGATACTATTTGTAATATAAATCAAACTTAGAAATAGTTTTAAATTTTATGTAAAATATTTTTAAAGTGAAAAGAATAGTTTTGAAAAATTTGTAAGTTATTGAAAAGAAAAGTATAAAAAATGAGTATAAATTGTCACATACTAAGACAAATTTTGAATTTAAACTTAATTGATAAGCATTGGTATCCAAAATCATCATGTGGATCATTTGAAACTTAGATGAAGTTGCATTCGATATTAGGAAAGTGTTTAGAAGAATTTTGAAATTAATTGAGTCAAATTTTATGTTTTTTTAGCATTTAACAGTGGTCTACAATGACTATACGTAGTGTACAATGGCGTCGTCATAGTCTCTAGTGTGTTCAACAATGGTTTACAATGGTTGGCTCAATAGCATCTTTGTAATCAATTCACTCAGGGTGCACGAGGGGAAAGGTTAGTAAAATAGCATTATTGATGTCCAAGGAAACTGCCATTGTAGTTACTGACAGAGTAACTGAATAGTCTTGATCTAACGATTTTTCTTCATTTCTAAGGTCTAGTAATTGCAACTAACAATTTTTTGAGCTCGTAAACACTATAAAAAAGATGACTAAGGGTTGATGAAGAATCTCTATGAACATTCATAAGTGTTGGTCTAACAGATTTTTCTTGATTTCTAAGGGCTAGTTAATACAAGGGCTAGTTAATACAACTAACATCTTTTTTGAGTTCATAAAAGCTATAAAAAGATAGCTAAGGGTTGACGAAGAATCTTTATGAAAATTATGAGTATTTTAAGTTATTTAAGTGACAAAAGCTTTCATTGTGACATATTTTTGAGCTATTGTGTTGAATATAAGTTTTTAAACAAAGTTTGTATTTTTAATCCAACAAAACTAGTTTTCTAAAGTTTTCAAAAAAAATGCATCATTCATACTTTTCATCTTTTTGAACTTTTGAACCTTTAGATATTGAATTTTCAAGTAAAATATTTTTTAGGTATAAGTATTCTTATATAAAATAGTTGTTTGAGTTTGTTGGGTTAAGATCCATTTTAAAGGTTTCTCTTTACTTTGAAAAAGATTTTTTAAAATTTATTCTTTCTCTTCACTCAAAAAATATTTGTACTTTATTTTTGAGTTATAGCGAAATATTTAACACAATTATTAGGGAGTGGACATAAGCAATTGAAGTTAGTATGGAATCACTATAAAAATCCTTGTATATCCTCTTTTCTTTACTTCTTTAATTGTTATTTATTGTATCATTACCTTATAATTATCTTGTAAATATTTGATATAAACACTGACGTAACATATAGATTGAATTGTAGTTTAGAGATTACATGTAGTACAAAATTGGTTTAGGTGGTTTATGTATTAGTTTAAAAAAATATTAAACACCCAATTCACTTTCCTTCTTGTACATGTAATATAAAATTGGTTTAGGTGGTTTATGCATTCGTCTAAAAAAATTTTTAAACACTCAGATTCACTTTCTTTCTTGAGTGTCTTTAGAACATATTCAAATTTATTTTAATGATTGAAATATTCGAGTTAGATTGAATGGTTTTTATTGTTTGATTCACTAGAGTTTAAAGAGATTAGAGATCATAGACAAGCCGAATGATAGATTTTGAATTCTATCATTTGGGATTTAGGAATCTATAATTTGGGAAATTGAGAAATTGTATCGTTGAAATTTTATGTCTGGGGTGTTACACATTAATATCATAATGGCTTGAATTACCGTTACTTCAGATTGAGTATTACTCAACGAATAAAGGGACAAAAAGCAGAAATTGAGGCAAAGACTTACAAAAAATGGTTGAAAACACAGTTGGTGGCAAGAATCCAACGTCTATATTCGCAGAGGGTAGTTGTCATCCATATATAGTCACAAATCGCCGAAGGTTGGCGAGACGAAATATTGCAAGGGGTTAGGCAAAGTTTAGTTGAAGTTGTTCTTTCAAAGTGACGTAAACATTGACTTTTCACTTTTCCAAAAAAAGAAAAAAAGAAAACATTGACATTTTTCATTTTCTTTCATTTCAAGAGTTGAGTGCCTGCAATCCAAACTCAACTTCAGATCTAATCCAAGTTCTCCTGGGACCATGAGTTCATCTGCCTGTTACTTCTGGGAAGCTGAAACTGCTAAGTTTCGTAACTGTAATGGGCGTATTGCTGTAGCTTCCTAGTGTGGTTAGCTTTGTAATTGAATTTGAATCCCTTGTAGCACCTTCGTGTGCAGTTGTTACTCATTTATTAATTACTACTTATCTTTCATAAAAATGAAACTAAAATGCCTTCATTCAATCAACAAGCTTTGGTATTAGTACGGTAGAGAGGGTAAACAAAAATTGTCTTTAGAAGATTAGGTAATTATTGAGGTACGCAATGTGGGGGGAAGAATAACCTAGAACTGACAAAAGTGCTAAGCCAACTGGGGACAAACTCATTGTCTAATGATTTGTCAACTTTCTTTTTCTTCAAACGAATAGATTCAAAGACGGTTGGCCTCATGTCTGCTAAGCCCTTGTGTCTTTTAACTCTTACTTTTGTTACCAAAACTGCGGACATTAGGGTAAAACTTGTTCGAAATTCAGACAGAATATGACCAAAGAGTCTCAGATTTTGTATCTTCTGGTTTGTCCTCATCTATGTTCTGCAGAACCGATGTCCAGCCAAATATTTGGTGTCGTACATCTGACTACGATCATTAACTTATAAATTATAATTCCTTACAACCTGTCTCTCCTGGAAACCATCAACTTGCTTTCTTAGTTGATTAACAAGGATGATTTGGGGACGCTCTCCTGTTATTTTGGCAACTAAGACACTACATTTATCTAAAGCCATTTCTTCTCTAATGGCGACAAATGTACGAATTCCGACTCATATTTGATCAATTTTGTTACGTTTAGCTTGATGTTTGTCCCATCTATTCTGCCTTTTATAATCTACAGCTCTAATTCTATGCAACGACTTCTCCCCTGCAACTCCACATTTCTGTTTCTCCATCTACTGTAAAGATAGGGGGGGAAAAAAACAAAACCCACCTTCATTTGCTGCATTTATGGATAACCTTCTGAATCTAACATCATATACATCAATATCTTTGAATCACAGTGTATATAAATGCCATAAAAATTGTTTCTTTTAACTACCTAGACTAAATTAATGTAAAAGAAATTACAGAGTCGTAGGAAAGAGCTCCTCCACTCGCCGGAGCTGATCCAATATGACACCAATTGTTGAAGCTCTGTCAATGGCTCCATGAAATATCAATTTCCATGTCAACCAAAAGTTTCAATTTTCGAGTTGAATGATCCTTTTCAGACTTGCCTACTCGCTAGGGGAGCCACCTCAGCGAGAGGCGTTGAGAGAGGTGTAGGCATCGGAGATGTTCTGCAGACCGGACAAGTCGGGTGCATTCTCAGCCACGGGTCGACACATTTAAGGTGGAAAAGGTGGCCGCAGTCTGGTAACAGCCGGAGAATGTCGGTGCTCCGGTAATCAGCCAAGCATATGGAGCAGCAGGAGGCTGTGGTGTCTCCTTTATGGCGCTTCGCCTCAGAGTAAAGCAACTTGGGATAGCTCTTCAACGTGACCTCATCTATGCCAATATCCACCACCACGTCGTTGTGATCCGGTGACCCGTCGCCCGAGACATTGTTGTTTCTTCTTCGACGCGGTGTAAAAGATTGCTGTTGCTGAGTTCTTGTGCAGAAATAGGAAGCCAAAGTGATGGTGGTGATTAGTAAGAGGATTCCAATTGAAACTCCAATGCCATAGCCGAAACCTCCGATGTTGCTGGAACCCAGAACTCCGCCGGTGTCGGTGGAGTTACTCATCTTCGATTAGGGGCCTTTAAGGAGGAGAAAATGGCGTAGAAAATGAGAGGACTGGTCTCTTCAGCCATGGCATTGCCAGGAGAGTTAATGTGTTCATTTGGGACACTCCAAGCCTTATAAAAGTCAACGGTTACATGAATTTGTTATCTGTTTTTTTTTTTTTTTTTGGGGAGACATATAAAAAAGAATTAATATTATTAGTTTGAATTTAGTGAGGGAAGAATAAGTATTTGGTAGGGTTTTAAGAAAAAGAAGAAAAATTAGGCCGTTACGGCAATGCAGGTGAATACTTATAAAATACAACTTTCTCTACGTCACATGTAATACTACTTCCGCCATATGGGTGCAATTTTATGGAAGTCAACCCTTCGTTTGTTTTTCTCACGTCATCATATTTAATTGGTAGACTAAAATAATTAGTATAGTCATAAAACCTTTATTTAGTGAAAATCATACTTAATATAGTCATGGCTTTTAATTTTAATTTTCATATAAGGTGTACCTTCCCATTCAAATTATAGTATTATATATTGGAAGGCAGCTTAAAGAGAAAAGAGATAGAACAATTAAGTTTAAGGTACATAGGCTATAAAATAATTTATATATAGGATTATATCAAGGATTAAAACTTTTTTAATATTAAGGGTTATAATAAAACTAAAAATGATCTTTACTCTACTAAATAAAATTTTGTTTTTATGACAAAATTTGTTATCTTTTTTATTAATAGTCATCCATCTCTACAACTTGCAAATCATAAATAAAATTTATAATTTTTGGCTAGTAATTATTTTTAACAACATTTAAATTAAAAGATGTTATTATATTTTTACGATATTTAATATTATTTAAAGAGGATCTGAGCTAAAAGAGTTTGTATTGTGGGACTAGGCCTTGGATGAAGGCGGTCAACACTTTCCCACTATGTATCCTTTGAGCTGGCGCTACTTCCATGCCCATTGATACATCTTTCTTCCAACCAAGCATCAGCGAGAACTTATTAAATAATACGGCAATGGGGGCAGGCAGGATCCATGCAATCACCAAGAAATGGATAGTTGATAACTATTTTAGTCAATATTTGCCCACAGGAAGGAAAGTCTCTATTTAATTACAGCTACAGATAAATGGTATTTGCTGCTCTTATTTGTGTGTATAATAATATTATAATATTAGAGGACGAAGGTTAGCACTGTTAGCTAGAACCTACTGTATAAAATACTCAAAAGTTTCCTCATGGCCTTTTCCTCTTCTATTGACGGTTGTTAACTTGCTCTAACCATACCGATCCCATTTGGCGTGGCGTTTGAGATTTGTCACGTATTCTTTTGGCCTGTTCATATTGATTTATAGTTTTCGCTTTTTTATTTTTTAAATATAAATATTAAAAAATAATATAAAAATAAAAATACTAAAAATATCAAAAAATAAAAAAATAAAAAAGTTGAATGAAACGATCTTTAAATTTGACTTTAATCTTTAATTTTTAATTTTTAATTTTTAATTTTTAATTTAATAAAGAACTTATTTAGTTAAATTTCTAATTTTTGTTTTTATTTTTAATTTCATCCATTTTATGAATTATGGAAATGATAAAAACTAATTCTAGTTTGACTTTATTATTAAATATATATCCTATACAATTATTTAATATCATTTAAAAATCAAAAGTATGATTAATACAATTCATTTATTTTATAATTAATTTAAAATAATAAAAATATTTTAAATTTAAAAAGTAAATAATCTTAAAGTTTT
>JAOXYD010000005.1:22721945-22732182 GCA_028565735.1 Pinacopodium congolense
TTAAAATTATTTATTTATTTAAAATATGCAAGTTAAATATATATGTTATTCTTGAACATTTATGTGAAAATTTTAAAAAAGACCTTAATATTTATAAAATATTAAAAAAATTTAATATTTAAATGTTATGAATGTTTAAAAAATTAAAAATATTTTAAGTCATTTGAAAATTTTTAAAGCATTTAAAAGATAAAAAGGTATCACATTTAAATGCTTAAATATACTTTTCATTATGAAAAGTATATTAAACAATATGAAAAGTCCCTAAATAGGTTGCATAATAATACAATTTGTATAATAATAGGTTAATAATATAAACATCAATCTAACAAAAATTTCAATTTAAAGTAATTGTTACTATATTATTTGTAAAAAAATATTTTTGTATTACTCCCATATTTATGCAATATTATAGATATTGAATTTATACAAAATAAAATATTTGTATGATTTATTTAATTTTTAAAAAATTTATTTTAATATTTTATTAAAAGAACACAATATTTACATCACATATTTTTTTCTTTAATTATTAATAATTTTATTTTAATTGTTAAAATAATTCATTAATTGAGTTTAATATCATTTAGATTCTTATAGTTTGATAAACTATCAATTAAGTCCCTATAATTTGACAAACTATCAAATAAATTCCTATAATTTTAAATTATTTTTATTATCAGTTCAATGTAATGTGGTATGTCCACGTGATACCACATAACATACCCACATAATATCATATGGTAATACGTTGACATATCACGTGGTATACTGTTAATAAAAAATAACATAGGGATAAATAGTAAAAATAATTTAAAATTTTAAAGACTTATTTAATAATTTTAACATTATAAAATTTTAATTAATAATTTATTAAGTTACAAAAAATTTTAGTGAAATTAACCCTAAAACAAAATGGACACTTAGTTACTATTTAACGAGAGTCGTCTTAGCCAGGCAAAAAGTAAATTTCGTTCTTAGTGCTATACCAACGTAATCCACACAAATTTCTTAGATTTTTTTTTTCCATATTCAGGTAGTGATGACTTCCATCTATTAACAGACAGTGACAAAACCACCACTCAACCAAGGTATATAAGCAAATATGAGACTTGTGCCACATTTATCACTTCATATAATGTAGTAGGAAAATGATAGATGACCTTTATAATCATCTTAATGACATATTGTGATTGTCATTTGTTGATATGAAAAAATAGTTATTATAATTGTGAAGGCCATTAAATTCATCTTTATCTCGAATTCTTATACATAGAAGCTAGGGCAAGTAAATCTTATTGGACTATTTGAAAACAATTTCGTTTTCGGATTTAATTTTTAAATTTTTTAAATATCAAAATTTATAAAAAATATTATAAAAATTAAAAAAATATTAATACAACACATAAATATTGAGATAAATAATATAAAATTTTATAAAAATACACAAAATTTAATATAAAAATACAATAATTACAATTAAAAATTACAACTAAAAATTCAATTAAACAACCTCTTAAATTGTCAATTAGCCGAACGGTTATATGACCATTTATACTACAAACTTTCCATTCGTTCTGTACTTCGTAGTATACAGTTGACGGTTAAATGTAACTAAATATAGAACACAGGCACAGGCGGGCAGTTGTTAGCATCCAACTTCGTTTGCATTTAGGATCTAAAGCCATTGCCCCCAATATTTTGGGACATAGAACATAAAACAAAATAGGAAGTGGAACGCCAATTTTATGAAATATATATAAAAGGACTACGTGGAGAGAGTGGGGCTGCCGTTGTTTCTCTACTAAGTTACTGCACATAGTACCCAACTCTGCATGAAAGCTAAAGGTCATTGGTTACTGAATTCTCTAGTGCATTATTTATCATTACCCTCCTCTTCTCTGTGGATTTTCTCGTTTTTTTTTTTTCCTCTGTTATTTGCTTCAAATTATACAGACATGCTTCCAGAGTAATGGGGTTCCCCTAGTTTCTCTCTACGAACTTGAAACTTGCTTCTTCTGATACTTTGGTGTGAGTTTCTTCTTCAATTAGTTACACTTTCTCTCTTAGTCTTTTCCTTTTCATCTGTATCCTTTTTCGCTCTTGAGCTTGGCTTTTGTACCCTCGATGTTTCTATCACTGTCTTCATTATGATCTATGCTCTTGTCTGTCATTTACCTCTCACTTGATATTTTGTTTCCTTTCAACTTAAGTTTTCTGCTTAGAAACTGGGGTGTCGTGTATGTGTGTTTTCACATTTCTTTTTTCTGTTTAATTTCCTATTTTATATGTGTCTCGCCAGATTGTTGTTCTCAAATTTCTAATAATCCTCTGACCCTGTTCTTGGTGTATGATCTCTAACTCTATGGCCTTTCTTTATCAGGAAGCTTTACAATCCACTTTGTAACTCTTTCAGAAATAAAGTCGTGAAATTTTCTGAGATTGTCTACTTTTTCCTTTTCTATCTTCTTCTTGGAGATGTCTTGTGCTTCGACGGAGAAGATTCTATTCAATATACTTTCCCTCACTTTCTTCAAGTAGATTGGCAATAATAGTATTTCTTCTCTTCCAATTGCAGAAGTCTGTTGGAAACTGTCAAGACAAACAACTGTTTAGGGGTATCAAAATTCAGATCATTTAGGGGCGTGCTCAAATGGCTATGAAAAGGATGTTATTCAAAGAGCATGAAGGGATTGTCCAAAACCCAATTGCGCAGTTGTCTTCAACAGTGCCTTGGTGGAGTACTGTAGTTGGATCTCAATCTGTTTATGGAGAAACGTGTCGCCAGCCGAAAACCACATCGACGGGAAAACCAAGCGTTGGAGAACAAGTCAGTATTTACTCCAAGTTGGATGGGCCCAGCGCAGAGCTTGGGCTGGAAAAGGATTCCACTACACCATTCACCATCTTTCCTGGTTAGTGGTCTCCTCTTTAGCTGACTAAGAATATATTTGTTTTGTAATTATATATATGCATATTATAAACCTCATGTATGTTTCGTCCAAGTGGATGTCGAACATATCAAGCTGTTGATGCTTTTGGTGGTGTTCAACAGCTAACGATTCCTTGTTTTTTTCTCTTTTTTTAATCACAAAAATCTTAGATTTTTCGTATCATTTCCTGTTTTGTCACCAAGAGACTTCACCAAGGTTATTTTATGGTCTAACAGCAGCTAAAATTTCTCTTTTAGGAAAAGCTAAGTTCCCATCCACCACAATACAGAACAAGTCCACTCTAGCTTCTCCCTTCTGCTCCGCATATCCATTTACCGTCCTCTGATCTTGCATGATTAAGATAAAAGTTGATTATGTGTGAATACATATGTTGATCTGGAATAGTGAATAAAGAATTGGAGGCAATGCTGTTATAGTCTAAGTGATTTCAGTAGTAAACACCCTCTTCTAATCAGGACTCTGTAATTGAGAAAAAGGTCCAACTGCAAACTTTGTACGTCCAACTTTTTAAAGAATTTTGGTTGACTTAGAATATGTTTAAGTAATAGTTGTAAACACAGTAGTAGTACAACTGAAGATCAGTCAACCAGTCAAAATGGTAATATTAGCATGTTTAGTTGGGTTGTTGATTGTAGTTTTTGTATTTTCGTATTGAGTTTTGTGTGTGTTTTTCGGTTTTTATACTGTTTTTTCGGCTTTTGTGCTGTATTAGTGTGTTGTTTTTATTAGTTTTTTTAGTGTTTTTTTTTGTTTCTATATTTAAAAAATAAGAAACAAAAATTAAAAACAGAAACTCAACTAAATAAGGAATGAACCTTTTTGTTAGACAGAGCGATTTTAGTACAAGTTTCATGCATTTTGACCAACCACAAAGCTGAAACTAGCTCTTCCTGAAACTCTAGCTTTGTTACATGACCTAAAACACGATATATGTATACATAATTAAAAGCTTTGATTCATTGCAAGTTGAAGCGTTGCTGTAATCCTGTTGACATTATTCCAAGTGGTTTAGCCTTTGAATTTTTTTGGAGCTTATGTCATGAAGACCATGGAAGCTTTCATCTTCTTTCAAACAGGCAGTATAAATTTTTATGAGTTTTATCAGCATACATATACCTCTTCCTCTGTTGTGAAAAATAAGTTGATAAATTCTGCGTGATGAGTGAAACATCTATTCCAGTATTTTCCCATGTTCATGAACTTCTTCAAGATTCTCTTAAAGACTATCATGCCTAATTAGCATTTTCTAAAAGTTATCTTTAGAAAAAAATCTAAGGCTGCAGCTTCCACTTAGTATGACTATTCGTTAATTAAACGGGTTATTTTGCTTTTAGGTGACTGTAAAAATTCATACCCTGGACAAAAACCTCCTCAGGCGTCCATCTTTGTTCCAGAATGTATTACTCATTTTGACATGGGCTTTGGTCATCCTGTGGTATGTTTCTTTCCTGCAAACTAACAGTTGCCACTATCTATCAACTTGAATTGGTTTGCATTTGGATTTTTTTATAAGACCTTCAATTTCCTTTTGTTGTGAAATATTGTTGCAGATATGTGCAAAATATCCGCATCTGGATCAGTATTATGGGATGCTACCAACTTATGGATCTCAGGGTTTGGTTAGTATCCTGGTCGTTTTTATCTATGCGTCAACTTTGCGAACGTACATTTTTTGCTATTTTATCCATTTGAAGCAATATTATCTACATGCTAGTGACATAGTTAAGCTCAAGCCTCTAGCCATTCTTCCAAAGAGTCTTCAACAATATTAATTACTTTTTGATGGCTAGAGCCCTGTTATGTTCTAATTGAAAGAACAACCATTCTTCTTTGACTTGAAACATCATCACCATCAATTACTATTATGTTGCATTCTTTGTCTTGTGCTTGTGCTTGCTATGTAGTAGGCTAATTTAAAAACGCTGTTGATCGTAAATTCTGTTACATTACATTTTTTAGAATGAGTTTACTGATCTAATTGGTTGTGATAATACAGGGGCGCATTATGTTGCCAATGAACATGACAACAAATGATGGACCAATATTTGTGAATGCCAAACAGTATCATGGAATCATCAGGCGTCGCAAGTCCCGTGCAAAAGCTGTAATGGAGAACAAAACAACAAAAAGACGCAAGGTATTATATTTTTTATATGGCAGTTTATCTAGTATTTCCCTTCAACACACATTGTCTTGAACCTTATAAAAATCAACTATGTGGAGTTCATGTTAGGTCCTATCATACATGTTAATATACGTTTTTGATTTTGAGGCCAACCTTCAAATGTTCTCTATGGCTAACTTTCTTTTTGCCTTACATGGAAAGTGAGAAGTTCTTTCAACATATAATCTTCTCTGTGGCTTGTATCACCAGACTTGAGATTGTATTCCATATGACTTGTCTTGAGTTCAAAATTATCAAATCGATATCCATTGTTTTGTATCTTCAATATTGCATTGATTTACTTGTGTGCTTTCTCTTCAATGAAAGTTTCTGTCTTATATTTTATAACTCTGATTTGCATGCAAATTTTAGCTTGTTTTACACTAAATATATGTAAACAAAAAGTTCCCCAATTGGCTTCAACTAGTCAAGATGGATGTCTCACACACTTCCACAGTATGAAGAGTTCATCTTTCTCTTCACGAAAATGCGATGGCACTTCTTGACATTCGGGCTGATGATTGCGGGTTTGTCCCTGTCCAACAGTCATATATGCACTATTCACGCCATCTTCATGCAATGCGCCGACCAAGAGGGTGTGGTGGTCGCTTCTTGAACACAAAGAATTCCAATGGTGTCAAAGGTGGAATTCAGAAAAAGGCAAGTGATGTACATGTATCTCAGCCAACTGGTTCTCTGAGCCCTCACGTGCTTCAATCTTTCAACCTATCTAAGGAAACTCATAATAGTGGATCAAAACTTTCGGGTTCAGAAGTGACTAGTACTTTGTACTCTCGTGGAGAACTTGATCGCTTTCCAACCAACCATCTTGCACGGTCTGCTCGATTGTTCTCTGGCATGATGGACATCGAACATGGCATTCTGAGGTCCAATAAGTGGGCTGCAGCAGCCGATAATTGCTGCAACCTGAAAGTTTAGCAAGGAACTAAACGGGGTTGGTGCACTTCTTGCACTTAAACCCCATTGATCCTTGCTGCAACCAAATAAAGAAACTCTGTTACAGTTGCTATGCTGACAGGGTTTTGGCCTGAAGATTGACTTCGCCATTTGGTTGTTGGGCAAATCATTCTTGGCTCATGCATCAAGACCATCCCTGCCATTCCATGCCACTGTTCTGCAGTAATGGAGTGGTTAAGGCTGGATGGACTTCTGTAAAAAGTGAAGCTAGATGAAGTAAGAGGGTGTTTCTGTAAAAAGTAAAGCTAGATGAAATAAATGGGGGTTATCCTATGATCGTAGGGAGGAAGTGAACTCCAGTTATGCTTTGTGATCCTAAACTATGTTGTAATTTGGTCATGTTTCTGTTTGATTTCAAGGGCTTGTAAATTGTGGACCTTTATCCGAACTTTTGTTTCTGTGGAGCATAATGTATCATCCTACTTGATACCAAAATTTCAGAAACAGCTGAGGTAACATGTAAACGACAACTTTAAATGTGGAAGCGTGAAAAATGGTTGATTGCCATGGTGTTCGGCCCCTTAAAGAAATCTATTGGAAGAACCACTAATGTGGTTGTGAGAGTCACATTATCCATATCAGCTAAAATGCTCTTTGACACTTCCCCTGAATTAACCAAGACTGCCACCTTATCCCATGCATCATTTGGAAGACTGAAAGTGCAGTTTCGTTCTATTTTTTTAAAATCATCAATAGGACTCAACGAAATGAGAAAACCAAACAGAACCCTATTCCTGTTTCTATAATTTTCAGATAACTGAAAAGGAAATAGAAATAGAAAGGAGAGGAGAAAAGAAGGATTAACCTGCGAATAAAGTCAAAACCATGCATGAGAAACATCAAAATAGAAACAGGTTCTGTTCTTCTACTATTTTCAGTGTCTTGGAAAGTGTTCATGCCGTGAGGCAGGGATGGACGAGTGATTCCAGGCCACGGACCTGCACGGTTTTAGTCCAAATATTGGGATTCGCTGTACTCTGTTTATCCATATAATATTGTGGCAAAGAGGCTTCTAGTTGTTGGAGCAACAAAGGCAAATCCCCTTCCATCAAATAAGGAACACAATGAAAAGGAATTTGGAATTCTAATATTTACAAAATAAAACGTTCTAATTGGATGTTATACTTCAGATTTTCTTTCCATAAATCATAAATCGATATATGATTTCTTTGTTTGTAACTGCAGATGTCCAATCCAAAAATAATAAAGCAGAACCTTATTCAATTAATAAAATCATTTCAAATGCACAGTAATTAAATAAGAATTTTATCTTTATTACTAAGTATTAAATATAATTATACAGATGAAAAATAACTTTATTGAATAAACTAATAATGATATATATTAATTTAAAATGATTGATTGTAAAAATATAAATTAACAAAACTAGCCGCTTATATATTTAATCCATAATTATCCATTATTAGTTATGCCTCTTTTGAAATAACGATTATAGTGAAAAGATCTACAAGATTTGCCTTAGTGGACATTACTATGAGATAAAGTCTTTCATTTCACAATCACTTTGATCAAAACAAACATCTTGAATATGTGTTTGGACTATTAATGAGACATTTCTTTTGTCTATACAATAATGTCATTGTTATCTACATACAATACTATTGACTCTACAACATTAAAAACCACTCTAAATTTGATGATAAACTTTTTGATCCAAACAATTTCTTTTATCATTGAAATGTACTCAGTCTCGATTGTATAATTAGCAATATATTTGGAACACTTCCAACTAACTATGTTATCATTTAGAGTGAAAATTCATCATAATATTATTATGAGAAAAACTAGGGAGGCATCGCTCCTATGATATATTATTATTATGATAAGACTAAAAATTAATATCTAAATAATTTTAATCTCTTAATTCAACTCCTCTATAAACTAGAAAACATTTTTAATTCTTTACAAGTACTCTAAGATATTTTTTAGTATTGTCTGGTGAACATCACTAAAATAGGCTTGAAAACATGTTTTTTATGTTCAAAATATAAAAACATCTAGTCTTATATACAGTATTGCATAGATAATTGATTCAATAACCAAAGCATATGGAATATAATTTATTTTCTCTCTCTCTTCATATACCGTTAGACACTTATTCTTTGAAAGAAAAATCCTATGCGACATGGGTAAAAATCCTCTTTTAGAATTCTCCATGCTAAATCTTTTTAATACTTTAATTTATCTCTTTAAATTTTTACTAATAGAATATAGATTGTTTCTCACATATCCTTCATAGAAAAGTTCTTAGACAACCAAATATTTACAAATTAAAACATATATGTGTTGTTTTTAATTAACAATATGTCATCTATACATAATACTAAGAAAATGGCTACACTCTTACTTACCTTCTTATAGATATAAGGTCCATTCACTTTTTTATAAAATCAAACTGTTTAATTATCTCGTTAAAACAAATGTTCTAACTTCGTAACTCTTACTTAAGTCTATAACTAGATTTACAACATGCATAATAGATTAGGAAACTTTTTATATGAAAAACCTTTAGTTTGTATCATATTCATATTCTTAAGTAAGTTTCCGTTAAGAAATGATGTTTTGACATCTATTTGTAAATTTCATAATCATGGTATAAAAGTATAGCTAATAAAATCCTTATACATCTAAACATTGTTACTAATGAAAAGATTTCACACAAAAAAAATCTCTTTGTTGTTTATTTGTAACCTTTGATCACTAACCTTGTTTTTTTATGTGTGAACATTACTATCTATATCTATTTTATCTTTAAAACCCCTCTTGCATCTAGTAGTTCGAATACCATTAGTTTCATCTACCATAAACCATACTTACTTAATGTGTATAGACCCTATTTAAGATCTCATGGCTTCATGTCACTTTAGAGAATTAATATCATACATCACTTCCTCAAAATTATTAAATTTATTATTGTTGAACTAAAGGAAGTTCCACCTAAGTTTTCATGATGATAAAACAATCTTGTTACTATTGAGATTAGTATGTTTGATGTTTTATAAGGATAGGTATGAAGAAAAAGTATTTAAAAGATACAACTTGGAGTCTTAGAGATTAAATAGAATTTATGAGGAACAAGGGCAAAAGGCTCAAGTTACAAGACCAAGATAGTATTTTATTAAGGAATAAGTTGTAATTTTAAATATAATCCCATCTTAGTCTTCTCAACGGCTTAAAGGGCTCTAATCATGCATATTACATTTATACTTAGTGTCAATGCATATAATTTGCATAATCAAGAGAAGTTGTATAGGAAATGGTTTTAATGATCTTCTTAATACACAAATTTTTTTTGTAGAAGTATTTTAATAAGTGTAAGAGCTAAAGAAGTATTTGAAAACATTGGGATTTGCTTGGGGTAATTTGAATGTCTTAAAGTGTGTTAGGGTGTTTTAAAATTCAATCTAGCATAAGACTTGTCTACCAGTAATG
Source organism: Pinacopodium congolense (assembly GCA_028565735.1). NCBI lineage: Eukaryota > Viridiplantae > Streptophyta > Magnoliopsida > Malpighiales > Erythroxylaceae > Pinacopodium > Pinacopodium congolense. The sequence goes on from JAOXYD010000005.1 coordinate 22,731,495, forward strand.
GTCAACTAATGACTAATCGACCAGTGTGTTCAACTGGATAACTAGTATGCATTTTTGCCATAAATTAGTCAATCAGTATGTCCAGACTGTCCAACTAGTTTTTCAGTGAATTAGATAGTAATTGCTACTTTTAATAGTAAAAAAAATGTATTAATTGATTTTTAATGAGCTTTAACAGCTATAAATGGCTAGTAGGTCGATTTTTCCCCTATAAATAGGTTTACTAAGTATGTGTAAAGCATCTAAGTAAGTAGAAACACAAATGCAAGTGAATTAAAGCATATTGAGTGTTCTTTTATAAGGTTTGATAATGTTTGTTTAAAGTTTTACAGCATTCTCCCATTGGTGTTTTAGAGAGCCCCTTAAACACTTTTGAGTGACTCAAGTTAGAAATTTTTTTAAGATTATTTTTGGAGAGGTCAATTATGAGATATATGAATTATAAGGTTTTACTCTTGACCCCCATTGAAAAGGAGTTGTCATTTTAAAGTAGTGATTGCGATATTGAAATTTTCAATAAGATGTTGGAGAGTGAACGAAAGTGTGAAATTGTACATCAAATCACTATAAATTAGTTTACACCTCTCTCTCCCTATCTCTTTTATTTTAAAGTTTTAATTCATATTATTATATATTGTTTTTTAATTGTTTATAATTTTGAATCTCATACGTGAGTTATGTAAGTACG
>JAOXYD010000005.1:22743042-22753437 GCA_028565735.1 Pinacopodium congolense
GAAAAATTTATAAAGAATATACATTTATCACAAAAAATAATTTAGAAATATCAATTAATTGCTATCTTATTTAAAAATATAATATATTATTTTAAAAATAATATTATAATTTGCTTAATTCTAGTTTATTTAAATGTAATAGCAAATATTAATGTAAATATTTTAAATACAAACTTAGTTTACAAGTCTTTATATAACATTGAAAGACTTTAATTTTTTAATAAAGATGAGATACAATTTTATTTAAAAATATAATTTTAATATTTTATATTAGATTCAATTTAATTAGAATTATTATTTATTAATTATATAATAATAGTTATTAATATTTTTAAATATTTTTATTAAATATTTAATTTTATAATATATTTTACTTATTTTTATAATTTAAATATTTTATTACTTTATACCGATTCTAAACCCATTCTATAATGACTTAAAGCCAATTGAATTTTTAAATTTTAAACTTCTCCATTCAGTAGTTTGATATTTAGTCCGATTTTAAAAACATTGTAAAATATACATCCATCACTATTCACAAATACCTTCACTCTGTAGATCATGTCTACAGTAAATAATTTTGCCAACGATACTAGAAGGGATGTGTAACTTTATTTATCTATAATATTCATAGATTTTCATCATTTCTAGTGAATCTACCTATTGTAAATATACATTATGTAACATATTTAATAAATTAAAACTTATATAATTCATGTCCGTGCATTTTTGCACGATTTTTTATTTGAGCATTTTATATCTAGTTATTCAAGCTAAAAGAAACGACTCTTTTAACGTTTGTTCATTTACTATGGGACTGAATGTTGATCTGCCTTGTACTTGATACCTTCACCCATATAGCTAACCACGAACAATTTGATCAATGATCCTAATAATATAAAGAACATGCAATTCGTGTAAATATCTGATTTTTGCCGCTTACAACGTTTCTCATCCAATTCTCAATACCATATCAATTTTTTTCTTGAAAGATATCAATCATATCATATTCTACTGTAAGGTAACACTGACTATCGAATTGGACTTTATCCACCATGCTAAAAAACAACGTAGGAATCAAGTGACTAGTTAGTAGAGTTGTATTTCCCATTAAAGACACAAACTAGGAGCTCTAAGTTTAATCAATCATTTATAGAAAAACCTTGGTCGATGTGATTTCAGGGCTTTAGAAAATGCTTTCACGTTACAATTAGACGTCTCTTCATGGATGTGGATCAAGTATAAAAAGACAAAATTGATATCCTAATCATGATTGTTGTTGAGATATTCATATCCCTACATAGACGAGGTAATCTGCATACAACAAACCCACGCGTATAATAAAAAATGGTATGTTTTTCAAATAGCAACCTTACGGAAATTTCTGAAGATGGAGATCACCCAAACCATAGAGCTATATCCATAACCTCCTGGCCTATTTTAACGCAAGGAGAAAACCTAAAAATAGTTTTTTTAATACTTTGACAGGAGGCCCCACCAAAGAACAAATCTTGGTATTTTAATATTCAAGGTTGTAAGATCACATGGTGGCAATTTTGGAATATACAATGATATATAAGGGGAAAAAAAAAAAAGATGAACAGGAAATATGCTATCACAGAACAACTAAAGGAAATATCAACCTACAAAACATTGAAGAACACAATCGATGCAGTATGTTTAGTAATGAAAAGGCATATGAAGAAAAAAACTCAAATTTGGCAAAGAATGGTTAAAATATTTCCAGCACAAAAACCTGGCAAGTGACATAATTCACTTTCGTTTCCCCTATTATTCTTCCTGGACAAAAATTGTAATGGAGTTTGTTTCTTACTTCACTAAGCCTTTTCTTCATTCCTATGTTCCTAAAGGAAAATAACAAATACATTAAAGAATTACTTTACAAGCTAAAGTTACAAAATGTACCATGAGTCTAGATCTACTTATCTGACATGTGTGGAAGGAAGGCTGACAAGTATGAATCTCAATCAGATTGGAGGACAGTGAGATAGTATGGGTATCCTGGGCTTCTCCCGGAAGAATCTCTGATATCTGAATCTTCTTGACTACTGTTAACTGGTAGAAGATTCCAATTCAGAACATAGTTTGATAAATCGTATGTACCGGGGGAGAATACACAAATCTGAAGAGGAACTTCAGTAGATGACATTGGCTCAAGTTGCATCCTTATGGAGCTTGAGTTACACCAAATGAATGGAGAGACACTTTCTGGTGACATTGGCTTGCCAGCACGTCCAACACCATCAGAAGTGACCTTGATGCCATCCACCGGAGACACATCATACCACCCTGCTTGGCTTCCAGAAGTAACCGCACTGGTGTCACTCAATTCACCACTGTCACCAGCAGAATCAATGCTATTCATGATAACAGATGCAATGCTATGAGATGAGTTGTAAATTGTCATCCTTAAGTTTATTTCGCAGAATGATGAACAAAAGTGGTGTCGTCTGAGATGAGGACCATCTATTATCCATGATATTGGGCTAGTTCTTGCAGTGCTGAAGACAAAAGAGCATTTAGGTCAAGAAACAGATGGAATACAGAAAAACAATACTCCAAGTTTAATGTTTGTGCAAATCTTACCTGCAGTGACATGCATGATGAGAAAAGAGATGAGGTGGTTCTGATGTTACAGACTCACTTTCACCTTGCAACTGTTGAAATATTAAAATGAAGTCCACTTTATCTGAAGCTTCCTGATCCATGCAAAAACTAAAAGCTAAGATAGTTTCCAGAACAGCAGAATGAAACAAATAAATGAAAAACATGAAGTATAATTCAAATCGATTTCCCAACAGATAAGTTGTGTACATGCACGTTAAAACAGAACTTCACAGTTAATGGCGATATAGAGTTTGCCAATACAGTGACGGTCGTAGTGTCAAAATGACTCTGAATGGAATAAATGCCAACAAGGACGGTGATCACATGGCATCACCAACCTGATCAGACGTTCTGTTCTGCAATCTTTCACAATCATGGAAATCAGCCAAAGGTGAGCCAGATATATCAAAAAGCACTGCATTGCTACTATCAGAAACCAGCTTTACATCACGTCCAGGGGAAGCAGAACCAGAAGAGATCTTTTCTTCACTTGTTAATGACCTTTGACAACTCTACCAAAATAATGCAAGGTATTTTCAATTTATTTTAAACAAAATATGAAGATATATATCAAATTATTGGACACAACTGCGAGAATTAAAAACTTGGACTACATGATCAAATGACATGAAGTCTGGCACATTAACACATGTAGCAAAAAGCAGAAATTGGAAATTTCGCCTGTTATCATGGCAGAGTATAATAATAAAATTGACATAACATGTCAAAGCATCAAACAGTATAAGGTCTTCACTTTGTATTGTAGAACAGTAGAGAAAGGTAGTGCATCAACCAACAAACTAAAAGATGATAATTTGGGAATGCAAGTTGTTGTACCAACCTTGAGCATAAAGAAACATGATAATGCCTGGCCAGGAATCAAATATTGTGATGGGAAGATGGTATTGACAGGTTGAAGCAGCGAAATTTCCCATTGGTCTCCAACAGATGACAACTGGTTAAGTTGGAAACTCTCAGAGCTTGTTTTATTGACAATGTCCACGCGGACAAGGAAGTCATGCAATCGTGATGGGCAAGGACCAATCCTGAATGACACATCCACTGATGGTAACACCTAGTACATAATAAATTTAGCGCATAGAGATTTTTGTAAGTGACATTGGTTGAATTAAATAAAATGTCATCGAACAAATATCTTTTTAGGGATCTCTACAATTCCACGGATCAAGAAGTGCATGCATTAACATAATTTTTGGCGACAGAAGTTAATAAGAATACTCTGTGCATCAAATCTCATGAAATTTGTTTAAGAGAAATCTAATACTGTCGCAGAGCCAGCAGCAAGAATACATGCCAGATTTATTCAGGATATCGTCTATCTAGATTTCAAAAAATCATTTGTTTTTTCTGGATTATACTCTAGAAGTTTGATCTGAGCCCACACTACCACTATGTTTTCCGCCCAAGCTACCACTATGTTTTCCTATCGAGTAGATGAAGAAACAACCCAAGAATATTCATGTACATACTCAATCCCATACCTGAAGACTGTAATGCATGCGTAGAGTGCGGTATTTCATTCCACTTGATGCATCTCCCATCTCATAGTATATAACTATGTGCAAAGAAATGTTTCCAGGAAATGCAGCTCGAAACCAAAGAGGCCACAAAAAGGGTGCCTCCCCTTGTATTGATACATCCTGAAATTCATTGCAGAGATAAACCTTAAGAGAGAAAATAGTAGGATATAATCCCCCCTTTCCACCCCAAATGGCCAATCCCCTACCCAGGTACAAGGAAAAGGCAAAAACACAGAAGGGCTTGCAGCACTGACCTCTGGAAATTGAAAAACACCATGAGAAACACTCTTATGATTAGTGCTTACACCCTTTTGTTCACTATTTGCCTTCTTTTCTAAGGAAGAAGGAATCACTACATTCAGATCTTCTTGATGGCCAATACTAAGAAATCTAGGTTGACTCACCTTCATCCTCAGATTCTGCCATGAACGTCATATATAAATCAGAAATTTTTTTCAATGCATCTTACATACAGATAAATAGGCAAAGAAAATTATAGATATTCCAGTACAAAGCTTTCACAATCTTTTTACTAAGCATGACAAATCCAAAGTAGAGCACTCAAATCATCAGAACAGCTGCAAAAAGGCAACTCTGATTTGATTCTTAGCAAGTGAGAAATTCAACATGTTATCAAGAGAGAAAAATAATTCCTTGATACCTTTGTTTTATAGGTAAATATATATATACACACATTTTAAAGTCTTTAAGATTTTATATCTTTCTGATTTGAAATATCTATTATCTATATTTTACAGCATTCCCCTTCAAGTTGGAGTATAAATGTTAATCATGTCCAGTTTGTTACAAATGCAATTGATGCAATGGGCAATGATGCAAGAAGAGGGTGCAAGGTGACAATTGATGATGATGCAAGGAGACAGATAGATTTCCCAATGATCCAACGCGGTGACTAGTCAAAGCTAGCGACATTGCCAGTAGGTGACGCAATGGCTGGGCACAAGTACAAGTGGCAATGATATCAAAATGACAGAAACTTCAGCCAACACATGAAACTTGCACGCAAGTCTTCTAGCAGCCAGACTTCAGAAAAAGGCCGATCAACTGGCAATGTACCTCTATAGGCTAACGATAACGAAAGATGAGCATTCTCAAGGATGACTCAAAAACAAATTACACTAGTACTGCTCACTAGGCAAAACTGGAAAAATACTTCAGAATTGCTCAGTAGGGCAACCAGACTGGTACTACTCACTGGGCAAAACCGAAAAAATTTCATATTTGCTCTCTAAGGCAACCAAATCGAAACTAATCACTCTGGGTAGAACCAAAAAATACTCTAGGAAAACATGACTCTGATACCATGTGATCAAGAAAGAAAAAAATAACTCCTTGATATCTTTATTAAATAGTTGAAGACACATAAATATATATACTCTAAAATAGGATATATATTATCCAATACTTCACAACAGAATAAAAATACCTAGTGGGAGATAAATGCATGTTACCCAAAATTAAGAGTCACTAGAACATCCAGAAAATTGACAGAGGGAGCAAAGCATTGGGAGGGAAGGAAAAAAAATACCTTTACAGAAATATCTGACTGGTTTTTCAACTCCAAAACAAGATGCTGTAAATTTCCTGCATATGCCTTTTTGGGTAGAGCAGATATCAAGCCTTCAAGCTTGGGTAGACTCTGGACAGGAAATAATGTAAACTAAGAAAAGAGAAGTTTCTCCAACAGAGTCTCTATTGAATTAAGGCAATTTTTTTTCATAGTTCAATTTGTTTGGTGAAGAGAAAATATAAGGGGAGGAAGAATCATAAATCACCTTGATCACCACAAACTTCAGGTCACTATTAGATGAATTCTTAGCCTTTCTCCTTCCTTTATAACTTTTATTCTTCACACTAGAGTCAAAGTTGCAGAAACCGACCACAGATCCAGACAACTTCCATCTAACACCAACAATATTCAGAATGCCTTCAATTTTCGGAGTAACTAAGAGTTGGACCTGAAAAAGAAAATGAGATTGTTAATGCCCAGAACTCAAAAGAAAGAAGATATGAAGTTCCACCATATCATGACAAAGACTTAAGTAATGGAATGCTCACCATTACTTATTTTGCTAAGGTATAACAAAGTATGATACGTCAACTATTGCTAACTTTTCCAAATGCAAACTAGTTTTAACAGATTTTCTGATTCATAACACGCAGCATTCACTCCATTATTTCTTTCCAACAAATGGAAAGAAGAGAGATCAGAGAAATACATAGATTCAAGCATATGTGATCATGTATAGCAAAATCAATGCCTTGTTAGACAGCTCATCCAACAGAGCAATCAGTTATTTAATGCTTTCACTAATTAATGCACCCAAACATGATAACCAATCTTTAGACTGTCTTAATCTAAATCTCCATAACTAAATATTCTCAGTGGGAATCAACAGATATTGCTATAATTTCTTTACTAGAATTTTTTTTTTTTGAAAGATAGTTTCTTTACTAGATTTCCATGCATTTCACGTATACTAAACAAGTACAGTATTTTTATTTATTCAGTCAAATGCACTGGAATGGTATAAAATACCAGATGGAGGTAAATACATGCATGATAATCTGGGAGACAAAACTAGCAACAAAAGACCGAGTCTCACACCAATCAATTAATTCACTTCCATGCCAAGATGGATCACTAGGGTAACCTACATGTAAACCTAATAAAAAATTCCTAACTCCATCAAACAGAAAAAGGTTTATCAACTAATTTGTTCCAGGGACTCACTAAATTGGTTTGACCCCCTTCCAATGAGAAGTCAACCACTGAACAAGTAAATAGAGAAATGCTGAAGCTGGTTTCCCTGCAGGGCATAAAGCAAAACATAAATTTAACAGGTGAAAGTACATTAAAAGAATCAGAACAATATAACAGGAGAATCTCACATATAAGGTAAGTCAACAGGAAAGATATGATGAAATATTCAAATACACACCCCAAATTTTTATTTACATCTTCCAAAGATTCTGTCGGATTGTTTGCATCTGCACCATTGTGACAAAAACTGATCATGAACTTTGCCAACTAAATACACCACAAAAAACATTAAACAAACATCTACAGAGAAGTATACTCACTGGGTTTTATTTCATCTGAGCTTGCAGAATGTTCACATATCAGAGAAACATCAGAAATTGAAATGGGGATTTGCAGGGGGTTCTCAAATTCAATATCAACCTTAATCGCTTCTGTAGAAACCCATGAAAATATATAAATAATGGGGCTCATATTCAGTAGGTTCCATTCTGCCAAAGGGATCTACACCTTGTATAATATAGGTTAAGAAATAACTAACTATGTTACGTACATTTGCAACTTTTATTTTTTGTTTCAATTCTTCTGGAACAATCACAAACACTTTTTTGTGCTATGAAATGTGAAAAGGAGTTGGGGATACTGCTGCACATTTACAAGGAATGTACACACCTCCAGCCACACAAATGTTGGATTCTTTATACAATTTTGGTAGAAGCTTTGATTGTACTTCGAGCCAGTTAGTCCTTGAAGCAGGCAATGATGGAACTATATCCTCCTCTAATGAGTGCCAAAAGGTTTCCTCAACACTAGCCTGCAAAGTTGGAAAGAACCTTACTATCAGCTACAACTCGTATCTAAAGAATTTTCCCTACAATTTTCACTAAAGAATTGGTAATTAGTACTGATAACATAAGCATAAAGCATATGGCTTTGCAAAATGAAAATTACATGGTAGGAAGGACAGAACTCATTATTACTAGGCTGCCATTCACACGCCCAGTTGACATTCACATTATCTCTTAACAAAAAGTGCATGTCCAACTATAAGAAATTGAACCAATAATTTACTGCATTCGCTCCTAAGGAAAATGTAATCACATTTGTCCTTGTCAATCAACCTAATGGAATCTGAAGCTGCCTTATATGAACACAAGAAAGTGACAGACAAACTGAGAGAGTACTTGTCCATACAATTCCCAAAATTTGAACAACTAAAAAAAAAACATAAATTCAACTTACCGCTGTATCCGATGCATAGGTTCGATGATCTTCATAAATAACCTTAAGCGATGAGGTTTTGATAACAGGTAATTTAAGTCCCAAAACTTCAAATACTTTCCCTGTATTCTACATTTTCCAAGCACAAGAAACTTGAATTTAGAAAAAAAATTTCCCGAAAAGGCAGAAAACAAATTTCCTTGCTCATGCTGATGAAAGTTGTCAAACTAAATTCAAAACATAACGTACTTATGAAATGATACTTTAGATATGGTTTCAGCAAAACTTCTAATGCAAAAAAGAAAAGAACTTTTTGTTTGTCTTTCCATACTCAGACTTTGTAGAATGCAGCGCAACTCAATAAGTCTTAAGGGATCACCAAAGCGTTATTATTCTTAAGTGTGTTGATATACAACATCGACTAAGAGCAAGAGCTTAATAAGCCATAAAAGTCTTGTGCAATTCGGTTAATCATGTCTTTATCGTATCATTGGAACTCTCCAACTCCACGGATAACAACAGTTTTGCTTAGCAGATGATGTGAAGGATACCGTAGCTCACCATCTGGACCAAGACTCATAGTAATAATAACTATGATCCTGGAGCCATAAAATGTGAGAATGAAGACTTGAAGCTCTCAGAAAGTTCTATGTAAACTTGCAACAGAATCTTAAGGAATAGGCAATTAATCACCAGCCAAGGACAGGCAATAAGCCTTACAAGACTCGGGCAATCTTCCACCCCTTATTGTGCCTTTTGGGTGGAGTTAGTTCAATCAAGTGTTAACAGCCTGTTTGGTTTAAAGAGTAGAATAGATAAGGAATAGAATAGTTATTCTTAAGAATAGAAGAGATGAGGAATAGAATGGAATGGATATTACTTTATTTGGTTTACTACAAAAGAATTTCTATATCAGTATTTGATTTGAAAATATAAACTGAGAGACGAGAGTGATGGCAACCCCAGGCGATGGCCTCTCCGAGAGCAGAGGCGATGGCGACCCCAGCGAGAGCGACCCTAGTGAGAGTGACGCCCAGCTTCTATCCGGTGCAGCTTGGAGACAGAGGCAACGAAACCAAATAACCCCTACACTTTTCGGACTCTCCACCCACACCATGGACGAGCACCAAAAATCTCTCATTCTCACCTCCTCTCTTCTCTACCCACATCCCCAAGGTTTCGCCGACAGAGAAGGATAGATTTGTCCTCAATTCTTCATACCTATTCCAACGTGCTCGGAATAGGTAAAGACATGGGAGGGAAATCTTTAGCTATTCCGCAACTGAGGAGAATGAATAATCGATGGAATATGTATTCTCTGTCTTTTTTTAACGAAACAAAGTGATAAGCTAATACAAGGAATAGAGGAGGAATAGAATAGGCATTCCCCTTAACCAAACATCCCGTAAGTGTGTTGGTATTCCACCCTGGCCTACCAAGCCTTACAATCCTTCTTTTTTAAGTGCCTTTTGGATTGGAATTAAACCCAGTCTTATCATGGTATCCAGGTCACTCCTAATTGGATACTAAGCCTCATATAGATGTCTAGTCCTGAGGGTCTCCTAGTTTGACATTAGGCCTCCCATAGATGTCCAATCCTGTGGGCCATTCACAAATGTCTAGTCCTACAAACTTCAACATGAAATCTCAATTCCAAGGCAAGAGGGGATGTGTCCAGTGCATTAATATTCTTCATTGACTAGGACTAAGAGCCTAATAGTCTTTGAGAATCTTCCTCCCCTTTAGGTGCATTTTAGAGTGGACTTGGGCCTAGTTTGTCAATTATAAAAGAACAATACTTGGAAAAAGTTACCTTTGTATTTATCCTAAGAAATCATTCAATGAAGCAGGAAGACATCACAAATGAGGAGATCCTCTCAAGGCTGTAGATAATCCTTTGGCTCAAACTATGAAAAAATGTCCACTATGTAATATATCATAAAGGTTATTGTTAGGTTGAAATGTCAGTTCATCCTCAAAGCTGTCCTAATTAGTTTAGGTCTTGAATTGAGTAAAATATGTTATATGTAGGGAATATGGGATTGGCCTTCTATAAAGCTATCATTAAATCATATATCTTGATAGGGAGTACCAAAGATGACATGTTTTAGTAATCTAAGAGATTTTAAGGTTGTATTACTCAGCCCATAATTATTTGGCTAGCCAAAAATCACATTTTTGGAGGGAGGAGAGGGAAGAACTAAGGTTTTCATCTTTGGAAAG
>JAOXYD010000005.1:22761326-22772670 GCA_028565735.1 Pinacopodium congolense
ATTTTAAATCTTCTAATATTTGGTAAAGAATCATAAACCATATTTTCATATAAAATAATTGCATTAGTATTTTTATATTCAAATAAATTATAAATAATTAATATATAAAATTATTTTTAAAATAATATATTATATTTTAAAATTAAATAAAAATAATAGTTAATAAATTTTTCTAATTTATTTGTCGTAATAAATATATTTTCTTTATAAAATACTTTTTCAAATTTATTATAATTAAAATCAAATAATAATTTTTTAATTTAAAAATTAGTATAATCATTGCAATCGGTATTAACTAATCGAATTAATTAACTTATAATCAATTAAATCAGTTAATTAAGTAAAAATTGATTGATTTTCTTATTAAAAATTTTTCATACAAAATCAAATCAACCAACCGAACAATTCATGATAAATCAAGTTAAACTTGAAGGTTTCATCCGGTTTTATAAACATTAATTTTAAAAAATTGACGTCTTTATTTTATAATTTTTTTTGTCATTCATATATTACACAATTAAATTTAAGATTTGATTATATGATATTTTATTAGTAATTTTTTGTGGTTATTTTTATATAAAATAAAAAATAATCAAAATAAAATAATTAAAAATAACTTTTATTTTATACGAAAGATGACTATAGAAGGCTATCAGTAGAATACTATATAATTTTTCTCTTAAATTTATACCTTAGACAATTAAATAAATATTTGAATTTTTTAAATTGTGAATTTTCTATTCTTATACATTCTAATCAAATTATTATACATGATTTTTTGAAATTTGGAATGCATAATAAAATAGCATAACAAATAACTTCTAAAGAAAAATGCCATAATTATTTGAATAAATACAAAATACATTTTTTTAAGAAAAAACTAGGCAATTATCACTATTTATAATTATTCATGTATAAAATAAAAGATATTTTAATTAAAATATTTAAATATTATTTTATTTTATACAAAAGATGTCTATGGCCAGTGGCCACGAGTAATTCCCATGTAATCAAATCCGCTAGTGCTGCTGGGTGAAAACATTATAAAGAAAACACACTAAATCTGACATTATTTTTTCGTTGACTGTTGCTGGGACTCATGCGTGCATCGCTTCACCGCGCCACCAAAACTTTCACTACTTTGTTTCCCAAACATTTACTGCCAACACTCACTGCCACATCCCTTTCTCTTCGTCCGCGGATCTCAACTCTCGTCATGTCACGCCGTCCCAACTTCCAAGGAGGCCGCCGCGGTGTCGGAGGCGGCTCCCGCGGCCGAGGTGGAGGACGAGGAGGTCGCGGTGAGCAGCGCTGGTGGGACCCAGTGTGGCGAGCGGAGCGCTTGAGACAGAAACAAGCCGAGGTAGGGTCATCTTCGCTCTTCTTTTATTTTACTGGTAATTCTGCATTTAAGAATTGCTTCAGCTAGTGTAACACTTCTGGTTGCTTGTAGAGAACTTCTTAAAAAAAGTGAATTGGCAAAAATAGTTTGAGAACTTCAAATTCTTCAATTGATTTCAAGAAAATTATGATTCTACGTGTAAAGAATTAATACACTTGTGTGTTTGTGTGTGTTGCTTGTGTTGTGTGTTGATTCAAACTTAGAGTGATGTCTCTTTATTTGGAATATATTCGTTTGCAACTCTAAGAGTTAGAAGTTTGTTATTGAGTCCAGATGGATGTCCTTGATGAGGATGAATGGTGGAATAAGATGGAGGGAATGAAAAGTGGCGGGGATCAGGAGATGATAGTAAAGTGTAACTACAGTCGAGCTGACCAAGAGACCCTCTCTGATATGGCTTATCAATTGGGACTCTACTTGTAAGCGGCATTTGCAATTACTCAAGATGTTATTCTTCCTTGTGGTTTTTAGTTTCCCAGACCGGACTAAACATCTTTTTTTCCCCTGATTTTGTACTCCTGGAAAGGTAGCCATGCATATAACAAAGGCAAGACTCTTGTGGTCAGCAAAGTTCCACTGCCTAATTATAGGGCAGATCTTGATGAGCGCCATGGTTCATCACAGAAAGAGGTAGAACAAGCAGTTAATAATTATATTGTCTTTGTAAAGACTTTCTCATGTTAATTTCTGTGCAGATCCGAATGTCTACGGAAATTGAAAAGCGAGTTGGAAATCTTCTGGATAGCTCACAGCGAGCAGCATCCTCCAATGATCCTGGAGGAGCACCTGGGCAAGCACCCAAACAATCATCACTAGGATTACAAGTAAGACAGCCTGTTTGCACCATGGGAAAAGATTCTACCAATGAAAACTTCAGCGTTGAATTGAAGCAGAGGCAAGATAAACTTAAGGTTAAATTCTAATCCTCCACTGCTATGCTATTGGCATCTCCTTACAGTGACAAGTGAAGAAGTAAAAGGTCACATTGCTGTTTTATGTTCCTTGTCTTATGTATTTTCTTACTTCTAGGAACGTGATGATGTGAAGGAAATGCTGAAGTTCAGAGAGAAGCTTCCTGCATTCAAAGTGAAAGCCAAGTTTTTGAAAGCTGTTTCAGAAAACCAGGTTTTCATCTCTTTTCTTACTTCAGCTTGGTAATGTAACTCTTGCCATTCTCAGATGTTCCATTAGGAACTCGTCTCATCTTTTATTTTATTTGTCCATGTGTTTTTGATTTCAGAAAGAACTGTATCAGGATCCTGGACTTGCCAACAGTATTGGTGCATGATATGTATTTTTTTTCTTTTTGGCTTAATTGAATAACAATTTTTCGGCTGCATTCTGAATTCAACCTATAAAACAAGGTAGCACTCAACATCATTGGTTTGCAGTATACTCCATTCATATATCAAAACCTGCTATATTGGTAACAGTTGTGCATCTGCAGGGCATGATGTGAAATTTGACACATGATTCATGCTCTTAAGACTTTTTTTTTTTTCACTTCAAAAGTGGTGAAGAAAATAAATGAAATTACGGTAGTTATTGCACACTGGATGACCTATTCCATAGTTTTTCACATTGATATGTTGCCTGTAGGAGAATGGATCAGTAGCATTTCTTCCTTCTAAGAAAGTTTTCTCTAATTTGAAACTTCTACTTTATCACTTTCTAACACTCCTTACTTCCTCGGCACCCATTAGGATTGAACTTTGATAGATAAACAGAAACTGCTTCCACCCTTGTTATCTTTCATTTTTTCTAATCAACTTTTTGGGGACTTTTATGTCCATATCCATAGATTGTACAGTATTACCCAAGCATTTTTGCTGTTGATTGTGCTATTTATCAGTGCTTAATACGGAAGGACAACCCTGCTTTTTGACATGCAGGTATTGGTGATATCAGGAGAGACAGGTTGTGGTAAAACAACGCAGCTTCCGCAGTATATATTAGAGGAGGAGATATCATCTCTGTGTGGTGCTGACTGCAACATAATATGTACGCAACCACGTCGGATATCTGCCATATCTGTAGCAGCTCGAATATCATCTGAAAGGGGAGAAAGCCTTGGTGAAACAGTTGGTTACCAAATACGCTTGGAATCAAAGCAATCTGCTCAGACCAGGCTCTTATTTTGTACAACGGGTGTATTACTTCAGCAGCTGGTAACTGATTTTAACTATGCATCTTCTACTTGTGGCCTAGGTTTTTATTGTTTTTCAATTCATTTTCTCTATCATTTTATCTTTTTCCTACTAAATTTTGTAGCTTTAGTTAACCTCAGACATTCCCTGGGGCTACTCTGCTCAAAATGTTTTTCTATGTTCACCGCGTAACCTAGTTGGAGAAACTTTATTTGGATCCGGCTAACTCAATGGTGGCATTGTTTTGCTTATGAGTTGTTAGAATATTAAACTTGTCCATCATTGAAACTGCAATTTTTTTAGTTTTTAATTGATTCTTTCTGGTGATTGCTTCTGACATTTTTGCTTAATATTTATTTGGTTTTTAAACAACAGGTACAGAATCCAGATTTAACTGGTGTAAGCCATTTGTTAGTGGATGAAATCCATGAGAGAGGCATGAATGAGGATTTTCTATTAATTATTTTACGTGATCTTCTTCCTCGGCGTCCAGATTTACGTGTTATTCTTATGAGTGCAACCATCAATGCCAATTTGTTCTCAGATTACTTTGGAAGCGCTCCAATCATTCACATACCGGTACTGCATTTATTTGATTTATAGCATTTGGATTGTTTAAGGGATGCTCAATAAGGATCAACTATGATAGGGCATGGTTAAGTGATTATTTACTATTCTCTGCATTTTTCCAGGGATTTACTTTCCCTGTGGAAGAATTATTTCTGGAAGATGTGTTGGAGAGAACTCGTTATAGCATACAGTCGGTTTCTGAAAACATTCATGGGAATTCAAGAAGAAGAAGCAAAAGAGAGCAAGATTTGAAGAAAGATCCAATAACTGAATTATTTGAGGTATGTTTAGATACTGTGGAGTAGAAACCTTATTGCCCCATCCCCAGCTTTTCTTTTCTTCTAAGTGCTTTCTGAGAAATAAATAATATCAAAAGTTTATCTCTTTTTCATTCTTTTTAAGATGATGCCATTGGCATTTTTCCTTTTCTCTTTTTCATTTATGTGCAGAACTCCAAAGTTTGGCTAACTGGGATCTATGTTAACTAGAGCTGCATCTCTCCCTTGCTAGAAATGGATGAAAATGTCTCTTTGATCAGTTTAGGGATGTATAATACAAGGTTCTGTAGTCTTACTAAGTGTCTTTTTTTTTTTTTTTGGTTTACAGGACACTAACATTGATTCTCACTACAAAAACTACAGTGCTTCTACACGGCTTTCTCTTGAAACTTGGTCAGGGTCACAGCTTGACTTGGGACTGGTTAGTTCTTTTAGGAACTGATTATGCATGTATGTGTTTATTCCATGTAAAGTAAATACTTTCTTTCCAAAGGAGATTTTACAGGTCTGTCCTTATGCATTTTGCATTTCTTACTGTTAATTTTTAAAGATTCTGCCTACATTCATGTTACTTCTTAATTAGCAATTTTATTTATCTCGTTAGCATAGTTCATGTCACCTAAAACAAAATCTAAAAGCCTCTTCTGGCTATAATTTGGTACTCTTTGACACTAAGCTGCTGTTGAAACTCCTTTCTAGGTTGAAGCAACAATTGAATACATATGCCGCCATGAAGCTGCTGGAGCAATTCTTGTGTTTCTTACAGGTTGGGATGATATTTCGGAGCTGATTGATAAGATTAAATCAAACAAACTTCTAGGAGACCATAGCAAGTTTCTAGTCCTTCCCTTACATGGATCAATGCCCACCCTAAATCAACGTGAAATATTTGACCGCCCTCCCCCTAACAAGCAGTAAGTGGCTTGGATAATACAAGTCTTTACCTAGAAATATCTCTTCTCAACAGATGACAGTTATAAGTGGCTTTCAGCTTTTAGCTGTTATGGGGGTGTATTATAGAATGCTAGAAAGATCATTTATCAGTGCAGGGTTGCTGTTGTTGACAAATATTGAGACAAATTATGAGACTCAATTTTACTAGTACTTGAATCCAGATACGATGTGTTTTTCTTGGATTCAATTTTTCCATGCCTGTTCAAACCTTTAGCATCTCTTTGTGGCTGCATTTTGATTGCAATGGGTCAGATACTGGCACCAGTCACCTGTGTTCATATTCCCCAACCATCACGTGGTCTTTGTTCATGCATAAACGTCTGCTTTTCTGTCAGTCTTTGCATTTGTATAGGGGTGCAAATTGATGCCTTCATGACTCTTGTGAAATTGCATAAGACAACCCTATGAACTTGCATAAAGCAACCCCTTAAACTGTGGGATGCCCTTTCCATTCCCAAAACTAGGAGTATGACCCTGGATTAATACATTAGAGGTGGTTGTTTGAGATCAAGCTTCCTGGTCATTTGTGGCTCACGGTCCAGCTTTTAGTGATGTGAAGGTTGAGTATGTCTCCTTTTAAGTGCATAAGAATTTTTTGTGTTTTGACGAATTCAAGACATGAGATGGTAGGGTGATTCTTAGGTGGACTTAAGTGAACGTCTTTCTAAAATGAAATTATTGTCAGATTTCAATCTCAATGCATCACTTAACAAGTTTACGGTCACCAAAAACTATAGCTGTGCTTGTATCTTTTGTTATATAGGATTTCCTGACTAGTATAGTACCAAGTTTCAACTCTAGTAATGCTACAAATTGTAAGACAATGGGTTTTGGTTATCTTGCTTGGGAATTGATGGTAGAGCTTTAGTTAATACGTTCTTTTAGCTATAAAGTTCCACCAATGAGAAACATCTTGGAAATATTGTATTGTTTCTTCTTAACTCTGAATTTTTTCTGCAGAAAAATTGTTGTTGCAACAAATATTGCAGAGAGTAGTATCACCATAGACGATGTTGTGTATGTTATAGACTGTGGAAAGGCAAAAGAAACTAGTTATGATGCTCTAAACAAATTGTCTTGTCTATTACCATCATGGATTTCAAAGGCCTCAGCTCATCAGGTATTTTCTTTGTGGTATTCAAGTTTATCAAGAGATTCAGCTCACCGATATTAAAAATTGCAACCAATCTAATCTGTCAGATTGTCAATTGAATGTGATTTTCTGCTTTTCATTCTGTGAATAATTCTAGAGACGAGGTCGTGCTGGTCGAGTGCAACCTGGAGTTTGTTACAAGCTATATCCAAAAATCGTTCATGATGCAATGCTTGATTATCAGTTGCCAGAAATTCTCCGTACACCTCTGCAAGAGTTATGCCTACAAATCAAGAGTTTGCAACTTGGGCCTGTTGCAACATTCTTGGCAAAGGCCCTGCAGCCACCAGATCCACTGTCAGTCCAAAATGCTATTGAACTTCTTAAAGCCATTGGTGCTTTAGATGATAAGGAGGAACTTACCCCACTGGGTATGAGTCAGTGCATTCTTTTTGCATCTTGTTCTGTTTGGTGGCTTTAAGATTTCTTTCTAAATTGATAAGCTTCATAGGTCGCCACCTTTGCAAACTACCAGTGGACCCAAATATTGGAAAGATGCTTCTGATGGGGTGTATATTTCAATGCCTCAATCCGGCTTTAACAATTGCAGCTGCTCTGGGCCATCGGGACCCGTTTGTGCTTCCAATAGATTGCAAAAGAGAAGCTGATGATGCTAAGCGGTCCTTCGCTGGTGATTCTTGCAGGTTATTGCATGAAATTAGACAATCTCTCTTTTTGTATGGTGAACTTTTATCCCATAGCTAAGGAATCCATTTTTTTCTTTAATGCAGTGATCACATAGCAGTTGTTAAAGCTTTTGAAGGATATAAGGGAGCAAAACGTAATCGAAATGAAAGAGCATTTTGTTGGGAGAATTTTCTGTCCCCAGCGACTTTGAAAATGATGGAGGATATGAGAGACCAGTTCCTTACTCTCCTGTCTGATATTGGCTTTGTAGACAAGTCCAGGGGTCCTAGTGTAAGTACAAGACCTCAGAAGTGCCATCTTTGGAGCAAAGCTACCCAATATAAATTGCCCCTTTAGAGAGACTAGTTGCATGTGACTGATCCACTCTCTTTCTTATTTTGCATTTTATTGCAGCAGTGCTTGTGCTGTATTAATCTGAATATGAAGAACTTTGTGGTTAGTTTCTAAATACATGTGCATTCCGCAGGCTTATAACCAACACAGCCATGACCTGGAGATGGTATCAGCAGTTCTGTGTGCTGGCTTATACCCAAATGTTTTGCAATGCAAAAGAAGAGGAAAACGCACAGCATTTTACAGTAGAGAAGTTGGGAAAGTAGATATCCATCCTGCATCTGTGAATGCAGGAGTTCATCTCTTCCCTTTGCCATACCTGGTGTACGGTGAAAAGGTGAAAACAACAGGCATTTATGTACGAGACTCAACAAATATATCAGATTATGCTCTGCTTCTGTTTGGAGGTAATCTAATTCCCAGCAAAAGCGGTGATGGTATCGAGATGCTTGGAGGTTACCTACATTTCTCTTCATCAAAGAATGTGCTGGAGCTGATTAGGGTAATTTCTTAACAAATTTAGATAGTTCAAATTTGCCACCTTCCGGTAACACTACTAAATCATGTAATTAAAATTGTAAGACTGATAGATCTGATTTTCCATTTCCTCTTATCTTGTTTTGCAGAAATTGCGGTCAGAACTTGACAAGCTTCTAAGTAGGAAAATTGAGGACCCAGGACTGGACATAGCCGTAGAAGGAAAAGCAGTTGTCTCTGCTGTAGTTGAACTATTGCACAGCTATAATATTCGTTACTGAAATGCGTTCCCTTCACGACCATCATCATTTAAAGCAAGTCATGCAGTTTGTGCACGACATTCTTTTTTAGCTCCAAATGGATGATTAGATTAACAGTTGCTAGAGATATAAGCTTATCAGTTTAGAGATCTTAGTTAAGCACCACAAGAAGGAAAGAGTCTTGAAAATGCCGTTACCTAAATGCTAGCAGTTGACATCAACCTAAAGCCTTTGCTTTTGTGGTTTTCTCTGTATCTTTTACATGATAATTTGTGGGATACACCATATGCTTACTCATTTATTCCTCCATTCATATTTGTTACCCTTGCAGGCAGTATAGCATATTTTGAAATAGATATAGCATCATCGTTATATAAGCTTGTTTATTCATCATTATAAAATTGGAACTTTTTCAATTTTGGTGTACATACATCGTAAGTTTACTCATTTATTTCTCATCCATTAATATTTGTTTAGTTAGTCGCATACTTGGGAAAACTTGAATCATGCTCATCAAAATTAATAGAGGGAAATGAGAGATCAAACAACGGTTCATGCATCATTGCAGGAAGCTCTGGCAGTGGGTCCTCGTGCTTAAGAAATTTAATCACTTCCCCTGCAGAAGGTCTTTTCTTGGCAATTGGATTCGTGCATAACAAGCCAACAATCATCATGCATTGCATTTCTTTCCATTCAAAGTTTCTCTTCAATCTCTGGTCAGCTGCATCGAGCATGTTTCCTTGTTTGTAGCGAGTCCACACCTCCTTCACCAAGTGCATATGGTCACCATTGTTGTAGTTCCTCTTCCCACTAGTAATTTCCAGAGCCACAACTCCAAAGCTGAACATGTCCGACTCTTTACTGGCCCTCCCATTTATCTGATATTCTGGAGCCATATACCCAGTGGTCCCCACTGGATTTGTGGCTTCGGTAGTCAATTGTTCATTTAAAAGCCTTGAAATTCCAAAATCTCCAAGTTTAGTAGTGAAGTCGACACTTAGAAAAATGTTATCTGGTTTGACGTCTCTATGGAGGACGCAATGTTCTGCATCTTCATGAAGGTACCGTAGAGCTGAGGCTAGGCCCTGAGCTATTATGTACCTCTTGTTCCATGGCAGTGCTCTTTTCTTTCCAAAAAGATAAGCATCAAGGCTGCCGTTAGGCATGAACTCGTATACCAGAAGGAATTCCCTCTTGTAGTGACACCATCCGATGAATTGCACCAAGTTTCGATGTCTTAATTGGCTTATAATCCTCGCTTCATTGACGAATAGACTTTCCAAGTGTTCTGATCCAGCAAACACCTTCTTCACAGCAACCAGGCGACCAATCAATGTCCCTCTGTAAACCATTCCCGACCCTCCTTGGCCTAATTTCCTGTCATCAGCAAAGTTCTGTGTAGCTGTAACAAGCTCCTGATAACAGAATCTTTTTGGGAGAGCCCCTCGTTCAAGATCGGTGTTCAAGGAAGCAACACTTCCCTTTCTCTTGGAAATCCTCTTCGTTATCACAAACCATCCAGTCCCTGCAGCAAGCACGAAAGCCAGCAAACAACTTGGAAGAAGCACTTTGAAATGCAACTTCGTTTTTTTACTTTTCGTAGGCTCCTTACTGTCCAAATTCGAATTAAACTCCCAAGAGTTTATTGTGCTTCGCTGGCCATACTGCCCCGTGGCAGCCGAGAATCCAACTACCACCTTCTCCGGTAGAACTTTCGTGAGATCAATTTGATGAGACAAAGTAGTGTAGTTGCCAACACTAACTGGGTTATCCCAGAGTACGGACAGGTTTTTGGTGGTAGCATTGTAAGTTATCCAAACATGAACAGCCTTGTCGCTCACAGGCTCAACATCCCACTTCGCATAGACCACGGAAGCCATGGAATTGTTGTTGATACCTACATGCTCCATTGGTGGATCCCATTCACGATTGGCAAAAGTATCAAACTCGACGAAGACTAGTTGATTTTTGGTCATAGCAGCACTTGTGGTTGTGTTGAGCAGCCCCAAGAAGCCACCGGCGGAGTTGGGTGGAATCGTGTAGCCAACTTGAGCAAGAAAAAAGGCAATGCCATGGCCATATCTGGCGGCATTACGAGTATCAACAGTGAAGGAGAAGTGGGTGGTGAAGTCGGCTGATGTTCCAGTAGAAGGGTCCCAAAGGCGAATGGGCTGTGAATACGTTGCATGGCCTACCCTGCACAGGTAATTGTCCATGTTGATGAGCTCAATAGCTCCAACAGCAGGACTGGCGTCACCTTCATAGATTATGTCATTTGCATTGGAATCAAAGCGAGTTATATTGAAAGAAAACGGATGAGTACGGGGAATGAGAAGATGAATGATAATGAAGAAGATAACGGAGCCAGTTCTCATGTGGTGGAAGATCTCAAGAGGCCTGTGCCTACGGTTTTGAGTTTAGGCTTTGAAAGGATTAATCAATGAAGATAAGATGAAAAAATGGACGATAACGTTTAAGGCAAGGTTTCCCTTATATATACAGCGGCTTCTTGCTCGACGTACCCTCTCTTTCGCGCAATATGGACTTTCATAGATTCTTTTTTAGGTTAATGAATAGTAATTCATGTCTTTACACATTTTTTTTAATTAAATAATTAAACTTTTAAAATTTTTAATTAAGTAATTAATGTTTAAAAAATTAATCAGTTGAGTAAAAAAAGTTGACGCTGTTAACTGACAACCCAGTCTAACTCAGCTCATTTTAACCTTTTTATTTTTTATAGTTAATTTTTTAAATGTGAATAATTCAACTGAAAATTTTTCAAAACTTAATCACTTAATTGAAAAAATATGAAAAGGTTAGATTAATAACTTATTTTGAAATTTTTAATAAAAATTCATCTCATAAAACAAATTTTTACATAATATTTATAAATACAATTAAAGTATTTAATTATTATTAAATAAAATAATATTAATAAATTTAAACAATATTTTTTAAATAATGCATGTAAAATAATAAGTATAATTCATAATAGAAGATTAAGACAATAATTATTAGTAAAATTATTTTAATGACTTCTAGAATATTTTTAAGATAAAATTTTACTGAATTTTTATATAATTTAAATTCAATTTTTATATTTTTAAACTTACTTTTAA